>JAIPRM010015608.1:0-10051 GCA_025469315.1 Stegophylla sp. TES_Ste_2020 | reverse complement strand
AAAAAAAAAAAAAACAGTACAACTCAAAAAAAAAGTCATCAATTATTTTTGGATCTGACGGTATTGCCAAGAGGCTTTAAAACGCACATACAGATAATAATATTTTCTTTTTTTTCCGTAATTACGCGGACCAAATCGAAATGAGAAAATATAAATCAATAATTAGACTTATACAAGATGATTCATAAAAAAAAAAAATAACCTTCAACATAAAAACACTACCTTCCCCTCACTTCGTTTAGGATCTGAAAAAAAATAAAGAGGCATACAATTATTATTCTATATTTGTTTTATAATTATATCCATTCTACTAAATATGTATGCAATTAGTATAACTATTACCTTCATGATACTATTTTGCCTATACTTTTCGCCGTTTAAAGATGATAAAGATGATAATATAGTACAGTGTACGGCCATTAAAATAGTCAAAAATTGCAATATTTTTTTATAAATAATTGTAAACTTTATCATTGTATTAGAATATTACTATTTGATTGAATGTTACAAATTGAAAGATGGTATTTCAATACGTTTTATTAACATTTTTTTTTTCCAATATGAAAAAATTTGTGTTTATATGACGTCAATAAAATAGTAATTCACTTAAACTGTAAATATTTTAATCGGTTTGAAGGTTACAAGTTAAAAATTTTCCAGATCTTATTTTTTTAATAATAAACTATTTACAACAAATTGTTGTAAAATAATAAATGTTGAAAAGAAGAAATCAAAATAAGTATCTATATCTAATTAATTTCTAAAACATTTTCATAAATTTGTATAACATATTGTTTTACGTTTCATGTTTGCATTTCGTTTTTATCGTTTTTAAGTTTTTATTTACTAGATTGAATTTCAGTGAATCCTTTATCAAGAGGAATTTAATTGTAAATATTTCTTCATTTGAGTCGTTTACACCAATATGTAAACGATATACCTATGTGTTCACTTTAATTTAAACGATTATTACGGAATCAAAAATTCAACAGCCCTTATGCACGTTAATTATTTCGTGTAAATAATTCAAAATCATAAGATTCCGGAATTCCCTTAATAGCAAACAATATGTTTACCGTCGTCCCCCGTTAAAACGCGTGATTTTATTGAATAAATAATTCGTGGTTAATGTATTATGTAACGTTCGCTTGGAAACCAAAATAACAAGGTGTTCGTTCATTCGTCTGTTTTAACGATTCCCTGTTGTTGTATAGTAATTATTGTAAATAATTTGGTTTTTCGATTCACTCGGTTTTGTTGTGTTTTATAGTCTCCTTGTGTTTTATATTTGTTGTAATTATCAAAACGAACATGATTCTACTTAAATAGAAACAAGTGTGGGATCAATTTATGAATATCATTTATCAAAAAGTTATGTTCTGCCCAAAGGAACAAATGTAAAACGCCGAAGATGTTTCAGTAAAGCACTTAAGTTTAACAAAAATTTAAGAATGCAAATTTAAACGATAGATTAACATGGATATTTATTATTATTATTAGTGATGTAAGTGGGAAATTTCCCAAGGAAATTTCTTAGTTAAACTATTTGAATAATAGTTTTTGTTTATCTAAATGTTATTTTGATAAGACAATGAGAATAAGAGTACATAGTATTTTATAGTTATTTATTATAAATATAATATTATGTAAAAATTGTAAAGTAATAATCGTTTTTATTTATCGTATGATTTGTTAAAAAAATATATATATATATAAATAATATTTATATGAATAACTATGTTATATTGAGTATTATTTTATTACACATTTCAGAAATTTATTGAAATTTCCACTAAAAAATTTCTCAAAAATTAAATTTCTGAAATTTAACATCTCTAATTATTATAAATATTATTAGTAACATTATTAGTATGGGATGGCCTTCGAGATAATATACTAAATGCACCAGTATGAAGTGAAGTGAACTTTGAAAATGTGAAAAAAAAATTGGAATTTTTTTTTTTAAACACTTTTTTTCCATTCATTTTTTTCAGTTCTTCGTTAATAGTGGAATATAAAATTGGCTGAGTGAAAATACATTTTTCTTTTTTTGTTATTCTAATAAACTCAATAGTTTTTAAGTAAAATGGTCTTATATAAACTGAAGTTCCGCTCAGAATCATATTACTTAATAAATGATTTATCGTTTTTTTTTTAATTTTTGACATATTTTCAAAATCTCATCCGAGGCGGGAAGAATACCAACGGTGCTAAGTATTTCCGGTATTTTATACTCTCGTTTACACAAAACGGTATTTCGATATTATACGTCTTTAATACACACCTTGCTTGTTTTTTTTTTTTTTTTTATCTGTAAACAAACCACATGTTTTTTTATTACCTCTTAAAACCTATACACAAGCAAAGCTAAATAACCAATTAAGTCCAAAATAAAGTCAAAAAGAAAAAGAAGACCGTGAATTTGTGTGAAACTAACAATCGTCTTACGCTGAAGAAATGAGCGCATCTTTTGTTAAAAATTCAACACACCCACCAAAGGAATCTACACACGAGAAGCGAATAATACCCATAGCAAGGGTATAGTCTTTTAGGTTGCGTGTTTTGCCTAAATTTGTACACACGAAGGTTCGAACATCTTCGAATCGTATGACGTAAGTACCTCAAAATCATTAGATAATTTTACAAAAAAAATGTATTAGTCGGTAACTATCTCAAAAAAAAATCTAGTTGATGTCATATTTTACTATTTTCATGCAGTTTTTTTCATGTTTTCAAAGATTATATTAAGAATTTCGAAAACGATTTCTTTAGAGCACTATTTAGAAAATCAAAATGTTGATCTCTAAAGTTCCGGGACAAAATTTTCGGATAATAAATTTTATTTTACCAAAAAAATGTTCTCAAAACGAACATACATCAACGTTGTAAAACCAATTGCTTCTTTGATCCACTGAGAATCTAAACTATGTTTTATAGTGCATATCGTAAAATCATTTCGTTTCATTCAGTATCGTAGTAAGTATAATTATTTTTTTTAATTTTTTTTTTTTAAACCTTAAAAAGTTGATCTATAATCTATATTTTATATACGTGTAAACACCATATTATTTTGATAAACGCTAAAAGTTTTAATTTTAACGGCGACCTCAAAATATAGTGTTAGTAGAGTAGAGGTTTTATTATGGCATTTAATGATTCAGTGCACTACTGGGACTTACGCGATTTTAACGGAGTGTGAAACTTTGTCTTATCTATCACAGTTTACTTTGCGAGGAGGTGGTTAAACCTCATAACTTCTAATAAATTTGATGGAAACATGAAATGAAAAACTGTTAGTAGTACTTCTTAAACAAAATGTTTAATATTATTACTATAAGTTTTACACGAAGGTAAATAATTTTAGATTATGAATGAAGTGAAGAAGCTAATGTTTTTACAATGATGTTTATTTTATTTTTTCTGTGTACAACTTTTTGTATAGAAATACTTGTTCAAAAGTATCGACCAATAACTTTTTGAAACCAGATTTGCCTCTAGATTGTACTTTAGAGAGGTCATTTTTTGAATTTCTCAATTCTTCAATTTTTTTTTTTTTGGGAAAAAACTACCCAAAATTTAACAAAAACGACTCGAAAACCATAATTTTTTGATCCGAATTTTATGAAAATTTAAACATAGATGGAAAATCCTATAAAAAAGATTTTGGCGCGAGAAAATTTTGAAAATGTAAAAAAAAAATTTTGGACATTTTTTGAAAATTTTTTTTTTTTCTTATATTATTAACTTCTTTCGTTCAGAATCGTTTTACCGAAGAAATGATTTATCGTTTCTTTAAAATTTAATACGCCCGTCAAGAGAATATCACCCGTCGTGCGAAGTACACCCATCGTGCGAAGTATGTCCGGCTCTTTTTGTTTTATTCACTCGACGAAATGCTCAAGAAATCCGCCGTTGCGATTGGCTAATAATTCATAGTTGTTGTTCGTTCGTCGTTCAATTGCCACTTGTTTGACCGTTATGTATTTCGATGACTCATCGCTTTAACCTTATCCGACATAAATCAGGTATTATTTCAGGTACGCAATTACTTAGATCAATATTGTAATATCGTGTTTATGAAGGACGTGCGCCCGTCGTCTGATTCATCTAATATTATTATACTGTCCAAACAAAGTATATTCGAAACCTGGAAATTCGAGTCAAAACTACTTTTGCTTCGTTTCAAATTTAAATCGATGAAGTTGAGTTCACAAGTATAGCTCAATAAAATTATAATAACTAAAGAAAAAAGAAAAGGACGTAATTTGCACCTTAGCTGATATTCTTTACTTTTCCAGTGGGTTACTCTTGTAGGTGTATTGAATTTTAAAAAAAATATTAAATAATTTATACAATAAGGCGATTTTGAGCGTAGCTTCAGTTTATTCAAGACAATGTTATTTAAAAATTATAAAATTTGTCACGATAACAAAAAAAAAAAAAAAAAATGTGTGTATTTTTTATTCTGTCAATTTACGTTTTACTATTATGAAAAAAATTCTTTTTGAATCATTTAGACAAGTTTTTTTTTTATACGAGAACGTATATATCAGTGTACTCATAAAAGAAAAAGATAAATGAAAAATAAATGTAAAATCACTAATAGAGATTCCATAAGAGTAATAGAAATATATTATTATCCGTTTAGAGTACCGACTAGATGAAATATTTTCTGATCTGCAACGTCGCGTTGGATAAAACACTATCAGACGAGTTTTACATATAATATTGAGCGTAACATTTAAATATATATATACAGATGTCGTTGTAAAACCAATATAGTCTGCGCCTCGTTCGTTTTCTAAAATGTATACGACAAAATATACTTAGAACGTAAGTGTATTTATTTAAATTTATCGTGTCAATATGTACATCAACGTTTATCATATATAATAATAATAATAATATATAGCGTTTTATTTTGAATCATATATTATTCACTCGCATATTATGTTTTGTATTCACGTACAATAAACTCGAATATTATAGTCGAGTAAAGTATTTGAAGTATTTAATTTAAAAAATGCAACAAAGTTTTCGTTGACTATAATATTTGATGATTATGTATATAATATTACTTCATACTATTACTTTGTTCACGGAAAAACAGTCATGCAAATAGCAAATACATATTTCTGAACGTGTGACCTGTTGCAGTGTTATTATCATCGACAACCGACCACCCAGTCTGTGCAGGAGTGTGGTGACAATTAACTGTTATTAATTTAGGGCTAGGGACTTATAGCTCTAAAGAAAACTTAAAATATGCTCTAAAAATATACAAAAATGCTAAAATCTCTTATAAAACAATTAATTTTACTGTATAATCTCAAAATATTTAAAAATTGTATTCTATAATATATTTTAATATATGTATTTTATTAATTATTCTTATATTATTTATGAATTTTGTTTTTTTTTGTCAATCTTTATTTTTTTAAGATTACATTTAAACAAATAATATCATTAATCTCTTCAGAAATTTAGAGCAAAATTTTCCGACACCAAGAAAAGTCAAATTAAATATTGAAAAATATGTGAAATATGCGCTTAAAATTTAAATACAACCAAAATATGCACTTATATCGAAAATATGCAAATTAAAGAGAACTGCATACAACTTCTGCTGTTATGAAACACATTTCTGTATAACTTTGCTATGTTTTAAATGATTTTTGAAAAACATGTTAACTCCTATAAGTCCTTAGCCCTAAATTTATTATTAATATGTTATTTTTATACGTCCTTTCCACAACATGTAGATTCTCTAAAAATTAATTTTATTTTTATTTATTATTAATTAGTATTGTTATTTTTGTTATAATATATTTTGCAATTTATGAACTTGTATACTTAAATTGTAAAATTAAAGTGATGAATTAATTGAATGATTTTTTTTTGTTTTATTTTAATAGAAATTATAGTACTCGGTTTAACTCGGTATTACTGTGATTAGTATTATAATAATATGGAGATATCATTAAAACGATTTGTCTCGCGACACACATTTATCTTTATGACATATGTTCGGGAACGCAGCCAAAATAATATATATATGACGATTTATCTTGTAGAAGTGCATAATATAGGTGTTTAATAATTATGCCATACGGAAAAATAAATAGTTCTCATTAGTAAATTATAATTGTTAATATAATCTACTGTTGAATTAGAATCGTTTTCGTCATAAGTGCTAAGCTGAGAATATAGTATGAATAATATTTCTGTTGAAATCAATATAGTAACTAAATAATCAGTGTAAAGTACCAGATGATTATCATTTTTTATTTAATTTCATATCAATACCTACTTAAGATCACTTAAAAATGCATTCGTAAACCTATATAATCTATATATTATATATAAAACCGAAAACAAATTCGAAATTACTTATTCATATGTCATGAAGTTTTCTTCAAAATTAAAGTGAAAATCATAGAGTAGGTTTTAAGCATAAATCTAGTCCAATAAAGTTAGTAAATAATTAATTACTATTAAAATAAATAACTGCATAGTTTCACTAATTGGTAGCTGAGCAAAAAACCTATATGTGTACGTGCCTCAAGAAAGAACAAAAAATATTGCTTACTAAGAATAATTTTAACCTTAGTAGAAATATGTTCAGAGATATTCTATGATTTAATAAATTTTCAGTTTAAGAAAATAATTGTTTTTTCCATCTCATTTTAGATTCTGAACGAAGTGAAGGAGCTATAGTGTTTTTAAAATGATGTTTATTCTTTTTATTTATTTATTTTTTTCTATAGGTATACATTTTTTCATATGGACATACTTGTCCAAAAGTTGGATCAGCAATTTTTGAAACTGAATTTGCCTCTAGTTGGTACTTTAGAGAGGTCATTCTTTTGAATTTCTCAATTCTTCTTTTTTTTTTTTGAAAAACGACAACTCACACCATTTTAGTAATTTAGTGCACGTAGAAAAGTCAAAACGTCGTGGTTAATGTCTACAACGTCTGATCCAACGCATGTTTACGTAGAAATAAAATTCTAGATTTAAATGTGTAAACAATAGCATTATCAAGTATATTGCTGAAATTAATTGATAAATTTAGAATTTACGTTTAAAGATTAAGAAAAATATATGTATAAAAAATTGGCCTATTTTTTTTTTTTGCATTGTGTAATTAAAAAAAAAAAAAAAAAATGTCCCCCCCACGGATTTTGATAGACCAACGACCTTGCCCATTGTGCAAAGTATTTACTGACTATATATTTTATTTGAAACACAGCCCGACTGTCGGAACACTCGAATAATATTATACACTGCAATAATATTACACTCTCTGTTTTGTTCGAAATTCCGACATACTCGCGGCAGTTTTTAGCCAACGGTCTTGTTCAAACGGTAAAATGCATACCCCAGCACACCCCGTCATTCTGACTACCGGAACAATAATAATTAACGAAACTGGCCCCCATGGAAATTAGCGTTTCTCTCTCTTTCGTTTCAATCCGTTTTTACTTCATGTATGGCATTACGATTTCGCCGCAACGTTTCGTCGCGGTTCCTCGTTTTCGTTTTAACCGTTTCGCACACGTTCGCCCAATAATATTATCGTCTTCCCGAGGTTTGGCCCAGTGTTCTGAACACTGGGCACAATAGCAGCACACATTGGTAGTATTATCGCTGATAATATTTTCTATACAAAATAACTCTGTGGTGGGTGTGGTTATGTACGTTTATAATTATTAAACAAAAATCTTATATTGTCTGCTCTTATTAACAGTTGTAATTACATTACGAACGAGTTAGAATGTAATATATAAGAAAAAAATAAAATGAAAATTTCCCCCCCCCCATCACTGACTTAGTCGCATTTAATAGATTACAAAAAATAATAAATAAACAATAAAATATTATGTGCGTGTTTTATCGGGAGGTTTTTACCTGAATCAAATGTGTGAAAAAGAACAACTCTTTTACATGTTAAAAAAATAAGCTCTTTATACACAAACACTTGTAAAAATGTGACTTAACATTACAGTCATAGACGCGAGGAAGGTTTGGGGGTTCAAATCCTTCTTATTGGTAAACTCATAATTAAAATAAAAATCACTATTTTCACGAGATAAAATTTAGAAGTTTGTAAGGGATGCCTTTGTTTACAAAAAACAATAATTTTAATTTTAATTTTGGTATCAAACCTTTAAGATTCAATTGTAAATATCTACTCATTGGTATTTATAGTACTAAGCACTTGTTTCACTTTTCTCCCGTCTCAAAATTTTCAACACGTATATTTAAAAAAAAAGCTTCTCAGTTATTATATTTTTGCCTTCCTATATTTCATAATAAATTATACGTGCAGTTCAATATTTTATATTAGGAAAAATGCACATAAACAAGATCGTTTTAGTTTTTACTAATTGTGTTATTAATTCAAAAATAATTTGTATTCATTTTTCTAACATTTTAATTTTCTTACAAACTTTTCTTTGAGCACTAAATAATATTGAAAATTTATTCAATAAAAAAAAAAGATTTTTATTGCATATTATAATAATAAAAATTGTTGAGCATTTCCAAAAATCACCTCTATTTTGTACCTGTACAGAATTTTAATGTTGTCTAATATTTTCAAAATTCTCGGCGCGCTCATGCTTTCATTAAAACTCCTCCCATTCAAAATATATACCTACGCCTCTGCGCACAGTAATAGTTTGGTTTCATAGGGTGAAAGGTGTTTATTCAATTTTCAACCGACTATGTACAACGTGAGGATAATTCAAAATTTAAATCCATGAAAACCCGATTCAAATTATTAATATAAGTTATTACGTTTATAGTTCCTACGAATTTCCAAAAAAAAAATTACACGAGTAATATAGAAAACGATATAAGAAATTCGATCGATATAGTTTGGAAAACAATTTGGAATGCAATTTTAAAGTATAAGAATATTATGTTTTAGACCTATGGCTTGAACGTATTACTACACACTGTCGTTTAAATGGATCTTGTTTGATGGCCATACGTAAACATTTACTCAAAGTAAATAATTTTCAACATACAGTTATTAAAATACCATTTTACAACATCTTATACCCCAAACATAATTTAATTTTTTTTTTTTTAAAACGAAACAAAATATATATATATATATATATATATCAGATAATGTAATTGTGTTTATGGATATGTAATTAATATATTTTAGTGGAAAAAGGATAAAATTTTGAAAAACAAAAAGGAAACTGAGTCATTTTGTAGAGCTGAAACGTAAACTCATTATAATATTGCAATAATTGCATTTACTCGTATTCATAATGTCAAATTTCAATCGTACCTAATTTAACAACAGTGTGTGGAGAAAATGAATGAACTTGTTTTCAATTCAACACTCATTGAATGTTATGCGAAAAAAAAAAAAAACCCAAGCTATTGGTCGTTATGATGTTCTCTTATTTTTGGGAAATAAATGCCTCCTGGTACTTCCTCTGTAGATAATTGCGATGGGGGGGGAGGGGAGCAAGTCGTTTCATTCGAACAGCAGAAAATAAACAGTTGTTTTCTTTTACTTTCCGAAAGTTTGATTGGCATTGAGGAACGTTGCCCTTATTCTCCTCTCGGTGGTTCTTCGTATGCAAATATCAAATATTAATATAAAAATATATATATATATTTCTTAAATCGTCTGCGCGTTGGAATTTTTTTCTCTCAAAAAACGCCAAAACTCTAGGCCGTTCGAGAAGGCTCCGGTTAGTGCCCTGTTTGCCGTGCCCTCGGGACGACACCGAAGTGTTATGATCCAGCCGCCGCCGCCGCCGCAAACTAATGCAATTATTTTACATTATATTATTTTTCATTCGGTAAATAACACGAAATTAAACGAAATCGTTTCATACCAACTGTGCTACAACTAGGGTTGCCACCTTTGAAAGATGGCAAACCCGGAGATGAGATAGGCTTATGAGCAAAAAAAAAAAAAAAATAAATAAATAAAATTATACCATATTTACCTATGTGTATAGCTGATAGAAATTAAAATATAATTAATAAAAGGTATAATTTTTTAAAATATAATTAA
>JAIPRM010015607.1:0-10051 GCA_025469315.1 Stegophylla sp. TES_Ste_2020 | reverse complement strand
TTATGAAAATTTAAACATAGATAGAAAATCCTATAAAAAAGATTTTGGCTCAAGAAAATTTTGAAAATGTGAAAAAAAATTTTGGACATTTTTCGAACATTTTTTTTTTTTCTTATATTATTAACTTTCTTCGTTCAGAATCGTTTTACTGAAGAAATGATTTATCGTTTCTTTAAAATTGAATACGCCCTTCAAGAGAATACCACCCGTCGTGCGAAGTACACCCATCGTGCGAAGTATGTCCGGCTTTTTTTTTTTTAATATATAATCCTTGATCCTTAAATACATTTTCATCATATTATAGATGTACGATAAATAAGCGTAGATAAAATAGATACATCATGCATATTATGTACTACAGAAAATATTTTATAACGACTATACTTATCAAAATGAATAAAAAAATATTAGCCCCCACCCAAATTTTTCATCCTATTTGCGCCTATGCGGCTACAGTTGGTATCTAGCGGACGTGAACGACAGGGAGATTGTAAACTCCCCTAAATGAAATGTTGTAAATTCCCCTGGTAGTAAACTCCCCTAAAAATTATTTTGCTTCTGTATTGCTTTGATGTAAACTCCACTAAAAATAATTTTGCTTCTGTAATGTTCATAATATGTAAACTCCCCTAAAAAAGGTATTCGATTTTTGTCAATTGCAAAGTAACTAGCGTTTGGCTTGACAAGTAGTGGTTAACGTAATGATCGATTTTTCTTGTGGAATTAAAATTGATATTGATGGATAAATTATTAAAATAGATGTTCAATGTCTGTTATCAATGCTTATATGATATGATATTATATAAATATTAACATTACACTTCAGGTATTTTTCGATATGATTAAATTATATTAAATATCTATATCTAATTGTAATACAATTTGTTGATTGTTAGATTTGATAAGAAATTATGGATTTTAAACACTTATTGGGTCTAATATAATAACTGATCGGTTACTATAATATAAAATAATAATGGTTAAAATTGCTATAATTTCTGATAATAATCGAATACATTTTTAGTGGTATCTACTTAGAAGTGATTCCGTAGCAAAATTATTTTAGGGGAGTTTACATATGAGTAACACAGAAGTAAAATCATTTTAGGGAAGTTCACTATTTGATAAGAAAAAAAAAGATAAGAATTTTGATTTTTAGGGGAATTTACCAAAATTTAGGGGAGTTTACATTTGCCCGAAGTATACACGGTTGTCTTGTTTATACCCCACGGATGTTTATTGTTATACGTGCTCGCGCGCAGTAATAATAATAAAAATAATAATAATAATAACAATGGTTTCTTCACTTTTTACACGGCGGCGTCGCAATCTTCGCTCACACGCGAGCTGGATGTATAAAATATTCAGTTTGCACGTGTACCTACACGAGATTCAGCGAGAGAACAGACGTCTCTCGAGAAATGTACGACAAGACGTGTACACACATAGAGGCACTATAGATATGCATGCGATTATATATCATATCGCCGCTGCTCGATTTCTCCGTGTGCGAATCTATATACTGTCTAAAAATTCAAAAGTCGTTTGTTCCCGAATAAAATCGATTATCCGCGATTCCCAGGGACATATAATATAAATGTGTTGTTTTTTGTTTCTTTTTTTTTTTTATATACGAGACGCAGGGGACTTGGTCAGATTAAAAAAAAAAATCATCATAATAATAATAATAATAATAAAAGAAGAAGGCTCGGAAGTGAAAACAAAACAAAAAAAATAAGGGAAAAAGAAAGAAAGAAAACTCCGGCGACTCCCCCCATCCAGTTCACATCTCTCCCTCGCGAATGTTTTTATTTTATTTGGACGCGCGTGGATACTACACAATATTGCCGTTGTTTATTGCGAAAAAGTCACGTCGAACTTTTCATTATTTCTCTTAGACTTCACTCGATTTCGCATTTCTCTCTTTTCTTCCTACTCTCTCTCTCTCTCTCTCTCTCTCTCTGTATCTCTGTCTTTCTCCATCCTTTTTGGTTCTGCCGGTTTTCGACGTTAGGGGGAGTTTCAGACCTTTCCAACCCCACCCCCTGAGCGTCTCACCGAATTCTCTTGCCTTTTTTTCCTCTCCCTCCCGATACATCCCTTGCAAACCCTGGCTATGACGTCGCCCGTCAGTAAATCCGAAGGGGAGATCGAGGCTGTTTCGCACGCGTGAATCCGTCTACGTATAGCGCGTACACACACACACACACACACACACACACACACACACACACGTATATATGTATATAAAAACGCATAAGTATGCATTTAAAGAAGAAAAGTCCCGTTTCATTTGATCACGTTCCAGACACATTCCAATCTAATTATCTCCGACCACCACGCCGCCGGAAAGCGGTCGGTTTTTTTCCCCTAATTTTACGAGCGCGCGCGTAATATACTATATACAATATTCAAAGGAAACGACGTTTGGGATGGGGAAATCTGGTCTTGTAACGCGACAAAAACGACGAAAGTCCTAACGTCCCGTGACCCCGTCGGCACGCGCTTTATCCATTTTTAATGAGATACGCGCACGTGTGGTGGAGTAAAAAATACGTCTGAGAAGGGACGCATTTTAAGGATACGAAAAGTCTGTGCGTTTCGTTTGAAACTAGGACATTTTTTTTCCTTAGCCGGACACTTCATTTGCAAATAATAATAAATAAAAAATCCCTTCCGATATTTTCGAGAAAAGGAAAAAATTCTATAGCCTTACACGATATTTTTCTTGTATTACGTGGAAAACTGCAGTTACATCTTATTAGTCAGCTACGACAGTCAAAGGTTTTGTTTTCAATTTTATTTCACCGTCACTAGAAACTAATAAGTATGGCTCGGAAGTTGATGTCCTTAAAAACATTAAAAAAATAACAAATAAATGTTCTTAAAAAATAACCTAAAAAAATTATAAAGTTTTGACGATTATTTGTCAATAAATACAGTAAATTCCCGTTACAACGAACTCCAAGGGACCGAATTTTGTTTTCGTTATAACAGAAATTTCGTTATAATGAAATTTCGAAAATTCAAATAAAAAAAAAAAAAATTCAAAACATTACGTAATTCAAATACAAATACGTAAATAAATAATACAAATGTAAATAATTTGTGAAAAAAAAAAACTTTATTATAGATAATCGATAATTTTAACAAGTGTAAATACATATGTAATTTGTGAAAAAAAAGCCGGGCATACTTCGCACGATGGGTGGAATTCTCTTGACATGTGTATTTAATTTTAAAGAAACGATATTCCATTTGACCTTTTAGTTTCACTGATATGTATCACAGGTAGCGTCAAAACAGTTTTTTATTGTTTTTTGCTTATTATCTTTTTTGGACTTGCATCGTTTCTCAAATATATGGTTCAAATCATTTCTGCAATAAAACGATTCTGAACGAGGGAAGTTAATATAAAAATTAAATGAAGAAAAAAAATGTTAGAAAAATGTCCAACATTTTTTTTTCACATTTTCAAAATTTTCTTTCGCCAAAATCTTTCTTATATGATTTTCTAACTATGTTTAAATTTTCATGAAATTCGGACCAAAAAAATGATGGTTTCCGAGTCATTTTTGTCAAATTTTGGATAGTTTTTTCCAAAAAAAAGAAAAACTGAAGAATTGAGATATTCAAAAAATGATCTCTCTAAAGTATAATCTAAAGGCAAATCTGGTTTTAAAAAGTTATTGATCGAAACTTTTGGACAAATATTTATAAATAAAAATAAACATCATTGTAAAAACACTAGCTTCTTCACTTCGTTCAGAATCTAAAATAACTTTATTATAGATATTTAGATTAAATTAAGAAGGGAAAATACATACATAAATGTACACATGTACACATGAACATGCATTTTAACTTTTAAAAATAGTTCTTTATGTATCGGGATTTTTATAAATCAATCATTTCGTTATATTTGTTTAATTAGGAACATTATATAACTACAATTTGTATTTTAGTTAAAAAACTCACATTTTATTATATTTAAATAATTTAATTAAATTTTTAACATTGTAGAATAAAAAGATTTTTTCTTCTTCTCTTTATATATTACATACAGTTGATAAGATTATGTTATTGTGTAGTAACAGTGTTACCATCAATATTACCTAGTATACAACAATATTGAGATTCATTTAACATTGTTTTAATAGTTTTTTGGTAGGGAACTTCCATGTCTTTCGTTATAACGGGATTTTTCGTTGTATCGGTATTCGTTGTAACGGAAACTTACTGTATTTATATTTAAGAAAACTAAATTTTAACGTCCTCTGAAGTGATTGAGGAAATTTGAAATGGACCAAATCATCAGCACTGAAATTATCTGGAAAACACTTACTTGAAGCTTACCATTTAGAATTTTCGAAATTGTTGACATCGTTTTAAATCCAGTATTTTTGTCAAGTACAGTCTTAAATTTGATTTTAATTTAATTTCTAATTATATTAATTTCTGCTGGTTATATTATAATAATATTCACTACAACACGACAACAGCGAATGTAATCGGCAAGATGAAATCGGATTGGTACTAATGTTAGTTCGTGGTAATTTCCAAGTTTTAAGTTACAGGCATAATAGTTGACAAGAAACGATAAAACGTGAACTAGTGTGAAATCTGTAAAAATTATTAAAAATGTGGAATAATTACCTTAAAGTATCAAAAATGACTTAAAAAGTAATAAACATCAAAAAATGCAAAATAAAAATTAGTTATTTAGATTCATATGCTAATGAAACACATTTGTGGCCAAGAGAGCATTGTCTAAAACATTACAAAAAAAAATTCAAAATGCATCAACCTTCCTAGCCCTACTAATAAGTATATTTAACCAACATATTGATGTCGCTGTGTTTGTGGCACTGAAGTATAAATACAAAGTAGTGAGGAGCCTACCGATTGTAATTTTTATTTTCATCGTACCTTTTAATACTTAAAACTATTAATATGACAATAGAACTTTTTATATTTATACAAATTAACTATAAGAATAAAAATGTTCTGACGAACTGAATTGATTGTTACGATTTATAGATTTTTAACAACATAGGTCTTTCGCATTCTTCACTATGCTTACTAATAATACTATTTCGAATTATCGTTGTTTATATGAAAATTAAACGGTTGAAAAAAAAAAACGTTTTTGAAAAATCCCCCTTTTCGTACACGTCCTATCATTTTGTATGTTTTCGTTTATTCCCTGTTATCCGATTACTCTCGAGGACCCCGTGCATTTTTCGCAAAACTTTCCTTTTGAATAAACGCGTATAAGTAGCCACTTCTATTACCACCCCCCCCCCGCCCATCCATCCGTGTGCGCCGTGAACTCCCCAACGGCGGCTGTGGCAGCAGATCCAAAGATACGTGGGAAACGCGCAGTTCTCCTTCGCCCCCTTCGCTCCCTCGCGTTTTATACGCGAATTCCTAGGTCTCGTAAATACTTCCAAAATCACGTGGTACAATAAAATACAGACGCTCAGTGCTCGGTTTCAAAATACCGAACGCGTGGTAGGCGGATGAAAAACGCGTGTAATAGCGATATCTCGAAAGCACCGGTCCTGCACGCAGCATCACGGTTAAACGAGGTGAATCGTTTCTAGGGGTCATGACCCTCTCGGGTGTCACAGACAGATTGTTTGATGTCGAGGACACAATGCATCCGATATTATTTCGTCGATCGGCTACGGGGAAAAGAAAAGAAAAAAAATCAACTTTTAATCGAAATAACTGGTAGTCGGTGATGCGAGCGCGTACTCGATTTCACGTTTTGTTTCGTTATCTACATGCAATATGTTCATTTTAATCTAAATAATATAATGTTACTCGAGAACCGCCATCGATTGAACGCCCGAAAAATTCCTGGTTTTTCCCTTCATTTTAACGGTCGTCGATATACATGCGATGTCAACGACCGAAAGTTTGAAAGTGCTATGATACTTCACGAATTAAAAAAAAAAAAAAAAAAATGAATCATTTCTTCAATAAGATGAATATGAGCGGAGCTTAATCTGTTTATTAAAGACAATTTTACTTAAAAATTATAAAGTTTGTTATGATAACAAAAATAAATTATTTTTACTAGGCCAGTTTTATATTTCACTATGAACTGAGAAAAGAAAATTACTTGATGAGAAAAAGAAGTGTTCGAAAAATATATTTGTTTTCACAATTTCTAAATATCCTTGTAATAATACTAACTCTTTCGCTCCACTCAGAATCTAAAATATTGCTATTTTTTCTTATCATGTGAATGATAACTGTCGTGAATTTTTATTCACTTCCTGCCTAAATTTCGTTTAGATTTTTATCAATAGCTCATTAAAGTGAATATATTTGTATTTACTGTACGTAAAAACGTACACCAAACAGAAGTTAATTTATTGTGAAATACATATAAAAATAGTCGGACCATAATTCTTTTTTTTTGGTGAAATACTCTTGATGGGTGTATTAAATTATAAAGATACCATAAATTATGTTTTCAATAAAAATAGAGCTTCTGCTAATTACATAGAACAATAATAATTGTTAGTTTTATTCCAGACATATAAGAGTCTTAATGCAGTTTTGATTAAAAAAAAATTTTTTTTTACGTGATGAAAATGACCAAAGTCCTTAAATTCTTATTTTAAACGATTGTGTAGAATATGTAATATAATTCAAACGATTTTCATTACCATTAGGTACATATTCAGCTTATTATAACAAAAACGAGAAAACTCCAAAATTCTTTTTGAAAATATGTATAGACTATATTATTTTATGTTAATAACAGGTAAAATTTTCAAAATTCTTGTATTTTAAGCTTTGGAGTGAAGACTAAATTAATAAAATCGATGTTAAAAAATCTCATTTATGACCAATAATTATAACGTATTTCTCGGTTTTCGGTAATTATTCACTTTTTTGTAAAAATATTTTTTAAATTTTAAAAAATTACCCTTTTTAAATAATAACAATTTCTTACTCGAACAATGTGCACACGTACTAATCCTAGCTATTTTTTTTGTAACCAATATTAGTGTTGTCACAAAACATAAAAAAAAATATAATCAAACCACCAGATTATTTGCTCCATTTAGAACCAATTTTTTTTTCCATTTTTAACTTATTTTAAGGCATTTTTTTTTTTTTTTTTATCAAATTTCACTAAAAAACAATTGGACACAATATTTTTTTATTTACGTTGCCTATAATGTACTCGTAAATTATATAAATATTTTATTAATATAATCTTAGTTAAAAAATATTTAACACAAGCTGTATAAATATGTATCTGCATGTTTTTTTTCTCATATAAAATAATAATAGTTAAAATCCCTTTTAGAAAGTTCAAGAAAAAATGATGTGGTGTCAACCCCCTCCCCCGTGGTAGTTATAAGGGGGGCGAAAGGTGGGTCGCCCTTTCATTGGGATTAAATTTTTACAAATTCATTACTTTATATCACGGATTGAATCAGAGTAGATTGTAAAATCTGAGAAAAAAAAAAGCAAAACGTAATTGCATTGGTGGTTATTGATATAGTAGATACCTATGTTGGTATAGTGTATGTTTGAATCGGAAATATATGTTTTTAATGATTCAATATTTGTTTCAATTTAATTTCGATTTGAGTTTCATATCTCGACTCTGGTAATAATATTAATTCTCGGAAAACACTAAAAGTGTACTAAATAAATGGGACTTAAATGTGAGGTTAAATACTTTGTATTTTTCAACTTTTTATAATTAGTTGACACATTAACGTAAATTGTAATTTATATATTAACTAATTATATCACATTATTTTAAAGAAAAATATTCCCAATAATAATATGTTGTGAGCTCCAATTCAATGTCCAAAATCAGTATTTCCAAAGATTCATAAATATTGAATATAATAATACCAATTAACAAGGCTTTAGTACAAAGTAGTTATTCAGCACTTAGAACTTATTAAGTGTTATGTATAAAAATTTGAGTCAATACACTATTATATGACTAAATAAACACTGAAGAAAAAACTACAATTCAAACTTCAAAGCAACGATAAGTTACTATAATTATTTGTTTAATAGTAAATTAATGATTATTATACAAATTATTTAATATCATTTTTTCCCTACAAAAAATTAAAAATGCGTTTTGAAGTCACATGAAAAAAAAAAAAAAATTAGCCATATAATTATCTTCGCTAATGAGTTGCCCAACTATATTTTTATACAGCCATCGCCATTATGAAAAATATATTTCCGCCATTTTTTATTAGGTGGCTGGCTTTTTAGATTCTGAGTGGAGCGAAGAAAAAACACTATAGTTTTACGATAATGATTATTTCTTTTTTCCTTTTCTAAACACTTATTCGTATGTAAATATTTTTCAAAAGTTTCATTCAATTTTTTTATAGAAAATCATACCCATATGATATTTTAAAGAGGTCATTTTTCAAAAGTTTTAGTACTTTTTCCAAGCCTAAGGGAAACTACCAAAAACTGGTAAAATATGTAATATTTTGAATTAATATAAAATTAAATTTTGTATTGTAACAAAACATAAAAAATAATGAAATTTGAAACTTGAAAGACTTATAAACTACTAAAAATAGACAAAGAATTTCAGAAACATTTGATCATTTTCGAAGTAAGTAAATACATTTTTAAATTCTTGATAATAAGACCTAAAAATTTATAATTATCTCACTGACATATATGTCCAATTAAACTGAAATAATATCAAAAATCATAACTCACGTATTTCATTTATAATCACTTAAACTTGCATTTTGGTGTAATTTATTAGCATTACAAACAATTACACACTTTAACACATATAAAAGAAAATTGGTTCAGACCGATGTTTATAAAACTTAGTTCATTAGTAGATAGGTAACCATATTTGAAATATTTTGGTGTAATAACATTTTTTACAGACAAATAGCTAAAAAAATTACAAGGTTTTGATTAAAAATATAGAAAAATATACAGACAAATATTATCAAAAAATCGATTTTAGTTATTTAGTCATTACGCCAAAACTAATAGTAATACGTACATGAAACATTCAACTTATACTAAAATTGTCACGTGCATACTTCATAAAATATTTAAAATCATTTGATTTTGAGTATTGTATTTTTGATTCCGAGCGTTGATCTCTTGGTATTAAACCTAGGAATTTTATGCAAATATATTTGTAAGTATAACTAATGGTTTGAAATAGTTTTGAAAATCTTGAGTCAATTTTTTCTCTTTTTTTTTCTATAGCCGTTTAAAGTTAGAATTTGTATAAAACTGGCAATCATTAGGCAAAATATAGATTTATTTTTTCAATAAAAACTTTATTAATCATTCTGTTATCGATCTTGTAGAAGTTTTCTCTTACCAAAATATACCTTGCGTGTTTTTCTATACGTGTTGTAACTATCACGAAAGTTGGCTCAATGAATATTTTTTTTACAAGCATTTAAAATAAGAATTTCAGCTCAAATGACTATGTTAATCCAAATATTTACAGATTTCTTTTCCTTATTATTACTTTATCAAGTTGACTGCCACAAGATACTTAGTGGACTTTCCCTCATTGCCATTAGCATCATAATATATTGATGCTCAACATTTTTCATATTTTTTATTGAGTATTCTAATTGATACTCAGATTATTTTGATGGCATTCAATAAAATATACAAAATTGAATATTAACCCAATCTTAGCACCGGAACTTTTTGCTTTCTCATAAATTTATTTTAGACTAAATAATCAACCAAATTATTAATATTCGTGTAAATATTTGTTAGAGTATTTTATGAAACAGACTTAATTTAAATAAAATAACAATACCAAATAAAGAAAAATAATGTTGACTTTAATATTAATTTTGAAAATATATCACTTTTCACTTAATTGTTTATAAAAAGAAATTGTTTTTGAATATAGTATTAAAAAAGCCGGACATACTTCGCACGATGGGTGTACTTCGCACGATGGGTGGTATTCTCTTAACGGGCGTATTAAATTTTAAAGAAACGATAAATCATTTCTTCAGTAAAACGATTCTGAACGAAGGAA
>JAIPRM010015606.1:0-10051 GCA_025469315.1 Stegophylla sp. TES_Ste_2020 | reverse complement strand
ATCATTAATTATTAAGATAATTTCTCTTTGTACTATTTTATATTGTATTTGTTTTTGTCTTTATTATTATCTGTACTATTTGCCTTACAGGCGTAATCATCTTTTATGATGAAATAAAATAAATAAACACCAATAGTATTACTGTTGCAGGTATAGCATTTATTGCGTTGATGGGAAGTTGAACGTTTTATTTTATTTATTTTTTTTTTTCTTTCCCGAGACGACGATTAAACGGAAGTCCTGCTGCGCCGAATGCAAATAAACAGAGCTTAACGTCGTCGAAGCCCTGTGACAAAATTTAATTTTCAATCGAAATCGTCATAAAGGTTAGTTAATTAAAAATCCGCCCCCGAACGAATACCACATTACTTCACCGCGCTCGTATACTCTCGTTTCGCATTTCGTTTATCGTTCGATTAGATATTTTTTTTTTTTTTTTTTGTCAATTGGAATAAAACATATTTTATAAATTATTATTATCAATTACAAACATAAATCAACAATTGGCAATGATCCGTATTCGTATACAATACAAGTATGATTGAAATTCGTGAAATATAAATTTTTGATATTAATTTTTGAAAATAGGATATTCATACCTAGACTTACCGTTTCGTATTAATTATTTTTTTATATTAAGCGAATAATATTATAAATAATTGTTAGTCTAATCCAACAATTTTGTAGACTCTATAAAGTGACACTACGTTATTAGTAGGGCCTGTGAACTTTTAGAAAAGTGCATTTTTTTTTTTTTTTTTTTAATGCTTGTGAAACATAGCTTTGTAAGTACATAATTTGAATTATGTAACAACGAATCCACGTATGAAATTTTTATTTAGCATTTTTTGACGTTTTAAATTTTTTAGGTCATTTTTTTGCATTTTTAAGTCATATTTTCTTTTTTTAGTTAATTTTCCGATATTTTTAAATAAATTCCGTCAATTAACATCTTTCGAAAACATTTTTTTTTTTTTGTTTTGTTTTACACAAGCTGTCTATAAGTCAAATTTTAAAAAATTTTAAAAATTTTTCAGGTGAATAGCATAATACAAAATTCAAATTCAACCAACAATTTTATTATTTTTTTTTTATTAAATAAACATATTTTTATGCGTGTAAAATTTAATCTACTAATTTAGCAATGTATAATATCCTATAATATCAATATGAATATAAACGTAAAATTAAAAATCATTTTAAGTGCATTTTATACCATAATTTTTGGCATTTTAATTTTAGTGCATTAAATTCACAGCCCTAGTTATTAGATTTTATGTTTTAAGTATATTATAGAAATAATTACATTACGTCGATCAACGCGAAAATCAGTTATTTCCGACACCAAGAAAACTCGAATTAAATATTGAAAAATATTATGTGAAATATGAACTTAAAATTTAAATATAACCAAAATATGCTCAAAAAAACAAGAGCTAAATATGCAAAATATGCAAATTAAAAAAAAATGCATACAACTCCCCCCCCTGCTGTTATGAAACGCATTTCTATAATACTTAGCTATGTTTTGAATGATTTTTGAAAAACATGTTAACTCCTATAAGTCCCTGTCTCTAGTTATTACTTCTAAACCAGCCAATACGACATATTCCGTCTGCAATTATTACCGGGGGAACACGCGCGATTATCAACGTCTTTCGGTATTTCGGAAACACATTACACTCTGTTGTTTTCAATATCATAATTTATGTGTGTGTGTGTGTGTGTGTGTGTGTGTGTGTGTGTGTGTGTGGTTAACTGTAACGACAAAGGAGGAAACAATAGACGCGCAAAACTCTGATTGTCGAGTGTGCGAAAACAAAAATCTCACGCACAATATTTTCTCGTCAAAATCGTCTTTCCACCCCCCCCCCTCCTACCCATAAGAACAGAGACAATGACGGCATTACCTACCACCATATTGATAGCTTATGAGAGGGGCAAAATACGAGGACGCGTTCACCCTTCCCACAACCCCCATTCCAAGTATCACATCCGAGGTACGAATATAGACATATAATTTTTCCCACCCATATATAGCTGAATACTGGTTAAATTACAAACATATAGCACATTTCTCAATATATTTCCACACACTTATCTTTTTTTCCCTTATATAGCATATTTGCTACGTTTTGGAATATTATTCAATTCCAAAAATAACTTTAATATAATAATAATAATAATAATAATAATATCTTTATTTCAGATATTGTAATAACGCTTATTAATAAATACAAGTAAGTATGTTTTCTGACCCAACCTCTAAGAAAACTTGTTTTAGGTTAGGTGAGTTTTAAATATTATACAATTACAATTATAATATATTACTTAATGTAGATAATGAAGTAAAAATTTATCTATAAATAAATACAACTAAACATAAAAATATATTAAAGAAACTTTGAATAAAAACTTACCAAATACAATATTGTTATTAAATAAAAAAAAAAATAATAATAATCATTTTATTATGTATGCGTTTATTACTTTGAATTGTATAAATAATAATGACTAAAATTACATTTTAGTCATTAGGAACTTACAATAAAAAATATAATCTTTATGTCGAGCCAATAAGATTTCTATGAATCTTTATTTATTTCCATACGTTTTCTCAATTATAAATATTTAAAGGTGAGTTTTGGTATTACTTTCTAAAAACAAAACGATTTTGTGGTGTTTAACTATGTAATGTGCAGTGGCGTAGCCAGCGGGTAGGCCTAGTAGGCACGGGCCTACCCACTTTTTTCAATAAATTTCACTTAAATGTTCTTTATATTATTATTAACTTCCTTCGTTCGGGATCGTCTTATTGAAGAAATGACTTATCGTTTCTTTGAAATTCTACACACACCCACCAAGAGTATCTGACCCGAGGGGTTAAGTATACCCATGATGCGAATAGTATATCATCCGACTTTCTTGTCTATAAGTCACTTTACTTTTTGCTATTAATATTATTTTATATTATGATGCGAGTTTTAAAAGTTACGTTTTGAATTTTATAATTAAATTAAATTAGGTGCATTTTAGTCATTATTATTTTGTACAATTCAAAGTAATTAATACATACATAATAATAATATGATTTTTTTTAGATTCTGAACGGAGTGAAGAAGCTAATGTTTTTACAATGATGTTCATTTTTTTTTTCTGTGTACAACTTTTCGCATGGAAATACTTTGTTCAAAAGTTTCGATCAGTAATTTTTTGAAACCGGATTCGCCTCTAGATTGTACTTTAAAGAGGTCATTTTTCGAATTTCTCAATTCTTCATTTTTTTTTTTTTTTGGAAAACTACCCAAAATTTGACAATAACGACTCGGAAACCATCATTTTTTTGATCCGAACTAATTGAAAATTTAAACATAGATAGAAAATAATATAAGAAAAATTTTGACGCAAGAAAATGTTGAAAATGTGAAAAAATAGGCAATTTTGGATATTTTTCTAACATTTTTTTTTTCTCATTTATTTTTTATATTATTAACTTCCCTCGTTCAGAATCGTTTTATTGAAGAAATTATTTATCGTTTCTTTAAAATTCAATACATCCGTCAAGAGAATCCCACCCGTTGTGCGAAGAATACCCATCGTGCGAAGTATGTCCGGCTTTTTTATTATATTTTTATTTGCCATTTTTTTTTTTTTTTTTTTTATGTGCACATGTTTTTGTATAATCGAAATACTTGTCCAAAAATGGCAACCAGCAACTATTCAAATCAAAATTTACTTCTAGATGGTCACTTTCGATAGTACTTTTTTTTAAATAAAGTCATTTTTCGAAATTTTCAATAGATTTTTCTCAAAGAATCGGAAACCAACATTTTTTTAATTCAAACTTTATGAAAATTTAAACTAAGATAAACAATAATATTAGAAATATTTTGGTGTAAGAAAATTTTGAAAATGTAAAAAATAAATGGGAATTTTTTTCTTATACTTCTTTTATCATTAACATATTTTATTCTTAGTAAAATTGTCTTTTAGATTCTGAGCGATAGCGAGGAATGATTGGTTTTACAAATCTATGTGTGTGTGTGTGTGTGTATGTGTGTGTATTTTTCTTTTATATTCTGAACGAAGTGAAGAAGCTAGTGTTTTTACTATGATGTTTATTTTTTTTCTGTGAACACGTTTTCGTATGGATCTACTTGTCCAAAAGTCTCGATCAGTAACTTTTTGAAATCAGATTTGCCTCTAACAAAAATAATATGAGAATTCACTCATTTTAATGTATGGAATAATTAAGAGCTGAAAATGTAATACAAACACGTATTTCAAACAGTACTGAAAAAATCTCGAAAATCGTTGGTCGAGTTTTTTTTTTTATAACTGTTTAAAGTTGGCATTTTTGATAGAAATACATTTGTTTCACTTAAAATTACACACTCAAATATAGAATATTGTAACCGCCGCCTGTGACCGTGCCGTCATCATATTATTACCGCTGCTGATCCTGCACACGTTTTTCAGAGGACTCTACCACTCCTTATTTCACGATCGAGTCCCCGCATCCGATCGTCACGCTCGAGTTCAACCACAGGGACGTGCAATGTCTGGCGGGCGGCCTGATGAGCGGTCAAGTCGCGTTCTGGGACATCCGCAAGAGCTCGGCGAACGTGGCGATCAGCAACATGAGGGACGGTCACCGCGATCCGGTCAGAAGCCTCCATTGGATTCATTCCAAGACCAGCACGGAGTTCTACACCGGTTCTAGCGATGGCCAGGTAAGCGAGCGATTCCGCAACGTGTACGACACATGCCAAAACCGCGGTCACGGACGCCCCGGATTGATTACAAATTTTCACAATAAATATATTACATAAAAAAGTTCATTTGAAATAATTACAAAAAAATATATTGCGCGGTGAGTACATTTAAAAATGATTATTTTTGTAAAAGAAAAAAAAAATCTAGACATGCTTTGGACCGTGGGTATTCTTCGCTCCTCGGTCGGCATTTGGTGAGTATGGTGAATTTTAAAGAATTTGAAATAATTCTAAGCCAGACTTCGGTCAGTTAACATAAGATAATTTTACTTAAAAATTATAAAATTTTTACAAAAAAATAATTATATTTTACTTAATTAGTTGTATATCCATTATTAACTAACATGAATAAAAAAAAAAAATTATGAGAAAAAAGTGTTAAAAAATAGACATTCCATATATTTTGTAACTCGTAAAAATACAATTAAAATTTATATAAAAATTAATTCATTTGAAATAATTAACCTTACGACATTATGTTTCCTATTTCTCTTAAAAATTAAATTATTTTAGTTTTATCAATAATTAAGTTACGTAACCTTATCTACTTATAAAAAATAAAAAAAAAAAGGCCAGACAGACTCTGCACTATGGGATATACATGGTGGGTGTATTAAATTTTAATTTAATCATTTCTTCAATAAAGCGATTCTGAGCCGAGATCTAGTGATTATACAATTAACCATGTAACAATAATTACTACGTTACCATGGTCACCATGGTTGCTATGATTACCACAATTACCACGATTTTCATGGTTACTATGATTATTATGATTACCACGGTTTCCAACAAGTGTAATCTCTTTGAAATAATGCAAATTTTGAGAATTGCCAAATATGAAGTACCGTCTAGAGTAGGTGCTTTAATCAAAAAGTGGCTGATCGAGGCCAAAAAAGTGTTTACAAAACGGAAAATAAATAAACATCGTAGTAAATTCATAAGCTTCTTCGCTTCGTTCAGAATAATCTAATATTGATAAAGACAAAAGAATTCTTAAGTTGGTCTCTAACTATTGTAAAAATAAAATAATTTAATTTTTATGAGGAATACATATAAATATATATAATATGGTGAATTATATTTCAATAGGATAACTAAATGTTTTATTTTTTTATTATTATTATAAAATAATCATTCATAATTAAATATTTTTATTCTGACTTTGTATTGATAAAATAATGTACTTACCATAAAAATATAATATATTAATTTTTACACGAGACACAATTCGAGTAATTCGAGTAATAATTTAAAGATCACGGGACAGCACTAATTTGAAAAAGGGATTTCGTATCGCAATTTATATGCATCGGGTTTACCAAACTATCAAAATTCAAAACCCCGTGTACGCTCAAGATAGCAAATTATTATTATTATTATTATAATCTTAGCAATATTTACGAAACGGTGACTGTTCTAGGTTATGTGGTGGGACGCTCGAAAACTCACGGAACCTACGGAAGTGTTAGTGTTGGATTTATCGAAAAACGATGACGTCAACGAGCCGGAATGGGCCAAGTGGGCTCGATCTCACGGAGTGACTTGTATGGACTACGATCCTTCGATTCCGATACGTTTCATGGTAATACTACTATACAACAGCATTTTTTGTAAACGGTATTCATTTTATAACCTAACCTTCACTCAGTGGACGTATAGACTTCACAAAAGGGAGGTGAAGCTAATAGAAAATAAAAATTATTTTGTTTCATTCGTTTTAAAATTTGACCGATTTCAAAATGATTTTTTTTTTCTTCGCGTTAACAAAAAAATAATTTTACAAAATGGCTTTTTTTTTATTTTTAACCATAGTAATTACATCTATATAATAAACTGCACATCAACCAGTGGCGTAGCTATCATCGGGAAAAGCAGGGCAGGGCCCCGGGACCCCTAGAGTTCAGGGGTCCTCAGAGCTCTTGGCAAATTTTAAAAATAGAACCGTAAAATAATTGAAACAAAAAAAGATATGGTTTTTTTCTATAGTTAGAATTTGAGGGCCTAATTTAATTACTGCCCTGGGGCCCTTTCCCATCTTGTTACGCCACTGACATCAACATCTGAACTATTATATTTAAAATTATATATATATATATGTTTTTAAATCGTGACAAAAGTATAATAATTTTTAAACTACTAATTATAGATTAAATTTAAACACATAAAAACATTATTTTGAAAAACATAAAATAACATAATGAAACTAAATTGATATTTTTAAAATTTCTACAAATCCTTTATTCATGCATATTGTATAGGTACTTTACTTTCTAAAAAAAACATGTTTATTCATTTTACGATTATAATTGATCTAATGATATTCAAAAGATTTCTAAATTTTTACATTATTTTATTCGATAATTTAATTTCAAAAATTTTAAATCATCAATAAGTCAAAAAACGGAATTAATATGGGACAGACTTGAAATTACAGGACAAAATGCGTCCTGAGAGAAGTTTTGCCAGGACAACAGGACACAGAGCCGAAATAAAGGACAACCCTGTATAAAACAGGACGTATGGTCACCCTAAACTAGGCTAAATAACATAGCACAGTACACAACATTTTAAATAACTGATGTAAATAACAGTCTATCTTAATAGTGCGCCTCGTTTATAATATATACATTTATGTAGAGGGCGCCGGGTGCTTCTTGTTACGCCCATTGCATTCAATGTCGCACAGCTTAATGTTTTGTATCATTAAAACGTGAAAACCGTCGTAAATAATGTTTATATATATATATATATATATGTGTATATATGTGTGGGGGAAGGGGGTCGTACATCGTTAGTAGTAACGTCGACCAACATTATTAAATTACACAGAAGTTAAAACGTCTCTCTGATTGGATACCATTTTTTCCCGGTACAAATAGATTCTATACGCATGTAATGTAATTATATTATCTTGATTCAATTTTTATAACGACAACGTAGTTTCTTTATTACGGTACCAAACAGACAAATGTTATAAATGACATTAATTTCTAAATTACATTTTCGTATTTGTTCAACTACCTTTACGTAGAATAAACGATCAATTGTTATAAGAACATAAACATTTTTAATATAAACTTTGAGATTTTTTTTTTTTTTGGGGGGGGGGAGGAGAAGTCTTACACTTCCTTATAAAATAAATATAGGGCCATAGGGATGAAGATTCAGTTTTGACTATCAATTATTAAATAAACGATATTAGGCTATGAGTTAAGCTCATGGTTAGGTTCATAACGGGCAAATTTATTTTGAAACCATATTAATTATCGACTAAGCCGTAAATTGGGGAGGTAAACCCCACCCCCCAAGAAAAAAATAAAAATAAAAGAACAAGAGAGAATATATTATCTTTTCTGTATTTATCATTCCTGTTTTTCATTTTCCCGATTTTAATTGATTATAACATGTAATTATTCCCTGATATTTATTTTCTAGTGAAATATCTTTTCCAATGTAAACTTTCCTGTGAATATTTTAACTGGTATTAACTTAACTGTAAAATATCTTTTCCTATAAAAAATTTCTTGTAAAATATTTTTCCTGAATTTTAATCTCCTGTTTAATGTTTTCATTAGTTTTTCAACAAATTTTATTTTCCCTAGTATCGTTATTTCCGAAAATATTTTTCCTGATAATATTCCACGTTTATATCGTTCCTTACAAAACCTTTCCTGTATTTGTTATTCCTGCTTAATATATTCCCAGTGCATTATTTTCCTGATTTTTATAGCCCTCCGTATGGTGTTTGATAGGACAAAACATTCATCGCATAGAACAAAAAATTTGTAGAGTTGCGAAACAATAAAAAAATAAATACTTTTTTTAAACGCATAAAATAGATAGAATTATACGTGACAAATCATTGGAAAATAAAACTATTTGCCATGTCAAAATGTATTTGATACAAACTTTTTTTAACGAGATAGCTCTGATAATTTTAAAGAAATTATATATTCAGTCCCAATAGTGAGATCAAATTTGGATTTAAAAAAAAGCTACAATTATATGAAATATCATTGTTTCTTTGTAAATTAGATGTTTGCCTAGTGATTCAAACCTGTAAACAATGAGAATATTTAATAATAGAATATCCTAATAATTAACAATTGTCTTTCTGGCGTTGTTTCGTTTTTATTTTTAGATTGGTACAGAAACTGGATTGGTGTTCAACGGCAACCGTAAGGGCAAAACGGTTTTTGAAAAAATCTCCGCCACGTACAACTGCCATTACGGCCCCGTGTATTCGGCACAGCGGAATCCGGCGTATTTGAAAAACTTTTTGACCGTTGGCGACTGGCAGGTCAGGATATGGTCCGAAGACGTCAAAGAATCGCCGATCATGTGGACAAAGTAAGTGGGGGGGGGAAACGTGGTAAAACTTTCATTTCGCTATTCTATACTTCCTTTGCTGCCGCGGCCATTAGACACCACGACGTGAGACTGACCGACGGCGCGTGGAGCGAATCGAAACCATCGGTTTTTTACACGACAAAAGCGGACGGTTGTCTGGACTGTTGGGATATTTTACAAAAACAAAAAGACCCGATACTCACCATAAAGGTTAGAGAGTGTGAACTGAGTGAAAAACGTAACCTGTTGATTGCTTCGTTTTATAATTAATTTTTTTTTTTTCTCCGTCCGTTCCTTCTTCAGGTGGCCGACAAGGGGTTGAATTGTATTCGGTGTCACGAGGGTGGCGCCCTGTTGGCCGTTGGCGACGACTGCGGTAAAACGTACGTGATCAAAATGAACGATTGGTTCGTAACTCCTGGGAAAAACGACAAGGCACTGTTGACGGCCGTAAGTCATTTGAATATATATATATATATATATATAATATTATTATAAATAAAATTATTCATAAAGTTTGAATCAAAAAATTATGATTTCCGAGTGCTTTTGTTAAATTTTGGGTAGTTTTTCCCAAATAAATATATTGAAAAGTTGAGCAATTCAAAAAATCACCTGTTTAAAGTATCAACTAAAAGCAAATCCAATTTCAAAAAGTTGCTGGTTAAAACCTTTAGACAAGTATTTCCATACGAAAAAGTGTATACACAGCAAAAAAATAAATAAAAAATAAACATCATAGTAAAAACACTAGCTTCTTCTGTTTTTCGCTCAGAATCCAAAAAAATTTATCATCATTAAAGACCGGATTTTGCATAAAATGCATGTTGCTATTTTCAATATCATATACATGCAGTCACTGAGTGTCCACAAATCATTACTCGATTGATTAAATATCAAAATTTTATACTGCATATTTTCGC
>JAIPRM010015605.1:0-10052 GCA_025469315.1 Stegophylla sp. TES_Ste_2020 | reverse complement strand
TATTTTTGTTTATATTATTTGAAATACCTATCAATATTGAGATATTTACATGTCGACTACAGGCGCGTCGCCAAGGGAGGGGAGAAGGGGCGGTCGCCCCCCCCAATAACAATTTTTAATGTATAAAATTTAGTAATTAGTTCATTAGTCAACAGAAAATCAATGGTCACAATTTAAATTTATCAATATACCTAACTAGAAAAAATTAATCACCACAGTCACAAAGATAATAATTATTATCTACAGATAATCATTTCCACGGGCTATTACTGAATAGAAAAATATATAACTACTTATGCATGTGACGCTACACGGCGGTTGCCGACGGTCTAATAAGTAGGAGAAAATGAGACAACAAAACAAAAGAGCGTTGTGATTTAGCTTTAGCTTTATCATTTATGAAACAATTCTTTTTTTAATTCAATAAATTTGACTTAAATTCGCCTAAACTTTTGACAAATATGCATAGGGTAGTTAATGATTTAAAAAATAGGTTCGCCCCCTCCATGGAAACTGTCTAGGGACGCCCCTGGTCGACTATAGGGTTACAGTCGACATGTATACTGTTACACTGTAGTCGAAAAACAAAATTAAATTTTAAGAAAAGTAGAAATTTTACAAAATGGAATTTGAAGATTCCTCAAGAGTATTCTCAATTTTTTTTTTCAAGTTTATAAAATATAAAACGTAAATGCTTAATGTCATTTTTACAGTAGTAGTTCAAGAATTTGAACAAAAAAAGAAATTTCACTAGATTATTATTAAGAATATATTAATATTTTTTTTCCGAGTGTATAAAATGTAAAATATATATATTTTTAATGTCATTTTTTAACATTTTAATGTAATTTTATGCATATTTTTTAGTGAATTTTTCACATATTTTTAGGTCATCAAGTTCCGGGCCCTAGTTATTATCTATCTCAGTGCCTACTAGCAATGGCGTATGTGGCGGCTTCCACAGATGTCTATAAAATAGTAATAATATTATAAAATATCATACAGACATAATGTGGCGACTTCAAGCATTTACACGGCAATGTAGTTTAATATAATCTACATAATATATTTTATATAAATGTGCCTGTCACTAATTGATACGCCATTTAGATTTTCTCGGAATAATATTCAGCGCAGTGTTATAATATTAATATTTCTCCTCCCAGTGATGTAACACGGCGTTTCGCGTAAACTGCATTATCCACGATATCAATCACGCGATGTGACTGCCTTTGACGTTACCGCACATTTTTATATTGAAATGCGACGGCCGCGGCACCCGGGGTGCTATTGATTTTCGAAATTGTAACGACCTTCCTTGTGAAGTGGTTTTCGCGAAGCTTTCACGTTACGCCATTATATTCGCAAAAGAACACGTGTCCTACGTAAACATTTAAGTTGATTATAGAGAGAGAGAGAGAGAGCTCGTCGTTTAACTGCTGCCACACACACCTTTGGCGCGTGCGAATTAATTGGTAATAGAAAATGTTGTTTTCCTTTGAACCGCTCGCTACTACTATATCGGCGGCGTCGGCGGCGGCGGTGGCTTTGAAGACGATAATATATTGCACACGTGTAAAGTACATAATGTAATATACTGCGTTAAGTTTATTAACCGTTGACACAGAGTGTACACGAGCTGGATACGTCAAAAACGGTATAGATTTTATTTACTGACTGATGTTATAATATATTATTTCCTATAATAATAAAATTGTGAAGTATAATTAATAATAATTATTATATTGCAGTACATTGCTCTCACGAGTTTTATGCTTGTAATGTTTTGCGGAATATTTTTTTGTATAAAAACACAAATACTTAATCATAATAATTGTATAGGTATCGGACGATTTTATTATGTATGATATTTTGTTTTATTAACCATTGATTTGAAAATATGACAGATTGAGGCGTCTTTTAATAGAAATATTATTATTTATAAGTTATCATTATTTAGTTAAATGCAAATTTTGGAATTCGAATATGATAATTAGTTGTGGTATTTAGCATTTCTCACAGATGTAACAACACATTTAAATATTTTAAATTTTAAATTACAAGAACTGGTAAAGCTCATATATTCGATATATGTATAACTCTATATATTAAAATATATAATGCAAAAGTAAAATTACTTGTCAGATTTAGTGTAGTGTCTTTAGACATTTTGAAAAAAACCAAAAATTTAAAAAACGAACTCAATAATTATACTCAACAGATCAATTTATAGAAATGTTAAAAAAAAAGCAAAACGATTCTCATCTGATGTTAAACTACAAGAAAAGTCCACTCATTTGGAAATCTATCAAATATTGAAGAAAATTATGTTAATATTGATTAATAATTGTTAGACATTTTTTTTCCAAATTTTCGTTCACCAAAATATTTTCTATATTATGTTTTTCTATCTGCATTTTAATTTACACAATGTTTGGATTTAGAAAAAGAGCTCTAAAGGCGTTTTTTTTTTCAATTTTCAGATAATTTTTCCCAAATTTCGGAAAAAACTATTGAGAATTTCGAAAAATAACCTTTTAAAAGAGTATATGTTTGAGTAAAATTCTGATTTAAAAAGTAACTGGTCGATAATTTTGGACAAGTATTTCTATACGAAAACGTGTACACATAAAAAGAAATTAAATAAATAAATAGGTAATCACTATAAAAATACTAGCTTTTTCACTTCACTCACAGAATCTAAAACAGTCCATTATAAAACCAATACATTCTTTGTTTTATTCAGAATCTTAACGAATTAGAGGGGATTTATATTTCTTAATTACACTCTTGAAAACGATCAATTTCAAGATTCTTTGAAAACGTTCAGGAATCAATTTTTTTTTTCAGTTATCGACGTAATTAGTAATTTGTGCTCTTGAATAGAATAAATCGTACATTTTTGAACAAAATATATTGTATACTACAGCAATCTACAAAAGTTCTGAAAGAGTGCCGACTTGAGAAACTCAGACGATGAACAATACTAGCTAAAAGTTTAAACTGGAAGTATAAATCAAGTAGCTACAGTAACCTTTGTTGTTTCAGAGTTTCGAGATTAAGTAAAACGAGCGATGGTGTGTAGTGAATGTAATGAAGATTTCTATGAATATTACGTCTAAAGAAGGCGAGGAAAGAAAGAAGTTTTATTGAATTTATTTCCAGGGTAAGTTTTTGTCTGTTTGAGACGTAAATGAGAATTTTAGTTATAGGCGAGTCATAGGCTCAAATCTCAACACGTTTATCGAAAAGCCATACAATACGAAACTTATTGTTCGAAATTTATTTGTAAATAATATTGGAAATGTAATAAATATTATATATATGCTTATATACATAAAAATGAAATTATCTGCTCGTAAATTTCGAATTCGTTTAATTTATGAAAAGTGTCCACAAAACTTATAATTTGACCAAAATAGTTCAATAACTTGAGCGTTGAAAAGTTAGTCGACTACGCAGTAAAACGCATCATTAAAAATAATGAATATTACTATTGTTATAATATTATGTAGTTTGTTAATGTTTTAAAATTTTTTTACATAATTTTGAAAACAATCATTAGTTAAAGATCCATTGAATATTAGTGAATACATTGTTACTGGTGGTCTAGTGGTGTGTTTAAGTATATTTGACTTATTTAAACGATGAAATGTACATTGAATAAAATATTTTTCCATTCGTTTGTTGATGAATAAATATACATTGTACTTTTTGAATTATGTGTATGTGTAAAATTTAAAAAGAAGCAAATAAAATTGTTCTCTTTCGCGCAAATATTATTCGTGGTTTTGAGTCTTAAAATGTCCGACAAGACCACACAATCACATGATATAAGTTCTTACTACACTTAATTAAATTCATTTCGGATACTTGTATAGGAAATTTAATTACAATAAAGTGTATACATTAAGACAATCAACGTCAGTTTGTTAGCAGTATTCAAATCAATAAGAATGAATTGTGAAAATGTAGTACCAATTCAGCTAATTAGTGATGATTTGAACTCTGATTTCATTACAAAACCAATTTTTGCTCGTTAAAAACAAAGTTTTCTAATTACAATAATCGATTGAAGTTTCAGAGAATTAAAAATAAAAATACTATAAGTAATAATAGCAATACATATTATGCTTTTATTTATTCGAAATTTATACTTGCCCGCGAGATATAAGTAAAATATCTCTAAAGATAAAATAAAATTAAAAAATTAATTTCAATTCAAAATAATACTATCTCAAGACATTGATTTTGGAATATTTGTATGCAAACTGTCAACCGTTTTTTTATATATGATATTCTATGTTATCTACATTGAAATAGGTGGCACAGGTATTTTGAATAGATATTTACGGTTTATTTTTTACGCGTACCTTATTGTACCTTAGTTTCTCAATTTTTTTCAGGATAATATTGTTTTAAGGAGTGAAATAACAACGAAAGTACTTAAAATCATCCTCTCACTAGTGTCCATACACGAGAACGAATTGGGCTATGCGGTTTTACAATATAAGGGAGACATTTTTTTATCGAAAATTTTGTTATTAAACAACCTCCAGTTAATTATACTGTATTGATTACGTTTTAATAAATAAAAAATCTAAGTATTTTCGAAAATGATTTATTTTTTCAAATTACTAGATATCTACTTAGATACTGAGTATTGAGTATTTACTATTGAGCGATGGTAAGGATTTTTGGACTATATTTTAGAAAAATATTTTTCGGCATTGTTAAGGTATTGAAATAATGATAATAATAACTCATTACAACCTAATGATATACTAAAGCTAATCAACACAATATGTAATTTGGTAAATATTAACCAATAAGTAGTGTTTATGTATTTGAATCGGTCATTTGAGAAACAACATCCGTCATCATTTTTGATAAAACGAGATTATGGTGGAGTTCAATTCTCTGAAGAAAGTTACGTCTTCCACAGAGATATGACTAGGTCTTTAATCTTATTCATCTAATAATATGTTCACTTTAAAATTTAAATATTGTTGAAAAGATAAACAACATAAGTCACTGTCTTATTCCACCAATAATAGGTTTATTTTAAATATTGTTGAAAACAAAAAAAGTCACTGGTTTTTTTTTTTTTTTAATAAAATTAATATGCATATAATCGTTATTAAAATGAATTACAATTATAAATACGGTTTCAAATTTAGTTTTTGGGCTATAATACTAATTAAAAAACAACATGAGTTAAGCAAATAAAAAATTAAGTAATACATTGTGATGTATACTTAATTATTTTTAGTAGAATAATTTTGATTTAGGGTACTGTAAAGGAAACATCGATTTTCGTGGCTGTGTTCCACTTTAAGCCAACCATGAACTTTTTACTTGTGTTACAAAAATTTGGTTATTATGATTTGTGTTGTTCCTCAAATAACTGATTCATTTACAGTATCAAATACGAAATTCAAAATAAGACGTTAGCATAATATATTCTTAAAAAATACCTATTCGAATTCTAATAAAACGGTTAACTTTGATAAACCTATAAATATTTATAAATGTTTCTAGCTATTGCTTAAACTTAAATAGAATAATCATATTAATCATATAAATAATGTAATTCATTTGTTTTTTATATTTGGTATATTGAGAAATAGTTTGTCTCCGAAATTAAGAGTCTTAAAATATTATACTAGTTTTGTTCAGTCAATTATTACTTATGGTTTACCTTTCTGGGTAGGTATTTATAAAAAACTTACAAATAAGTTAAATGCTGTTATCAATTCTCTTTAAAAATGTATATTTTTGAAACAAAGATTATTTTCATTTATTTTATTTTTTAAACTTAACAGACTCTTGTGATAATATCTACATAGACGATTGTCTTCGTAACTTAAATATATTATACTACAAACATGTATGTTTATTTATGTTTAAGTACAAATACATTTTCGAGACCATTGCACATAATACAAAATTAAATAATTCAGCTGGCATTATTGTTCCAAAATTACGAATACATCTCAATAGGTTTTATTTTTATATTTTATTTGTATTCTGTAAAACTTGTATTTCTTCAAAATTAATTTATTTTCTTCCGCTTTTAGTCATTTATCGTATAAACACTATAAACAATACACTAATGATAGAAGTTTTTATAATTTTTCCTTTAAAGTTATGATGTAATCCATACTAATTATATATAATGTATTCTCAGTTATTTAATTATTTTGTTTATTAATACAGAGTTATCTATTTGATATTAATGTCAAAACTTCTATTCACGACACTGATGTCGGTTATAATAAGTAGACCAATTTTATTAAAGATTTTTGAAAGTTGTAAATCATTATAATAATTAGTGAAATAAATTACTATTGAATATTTCATTCAAAACAATTTTTATGTTTGGGTTTATTATTAGGGTGATTTAAAATTTATATTACAGGAATTTCAGTACATAAGTACTCAAAATAGAGGAAAATATTATAACTCGATAATTTCTTTATTTAAAAAAACCTAAAATGATATGTAAATTAAATGTTTTAGATTCTGAGCGGAGTGAAGAAGCTTGTGTTTTTACAATGACGTTTAATCTTTTTCTTATTGTTTTTCTGTTAACACTTCTACGTATGGTAATGCTTGTCCAAAAGTTTCGACTTTTTGAATCGAAATTCGCCTCCAGATGATACTTTTAAAAGGTAATTTTTTCAAATTCTCAATAGTTTTCTCAAAATTTGGGAAAAACTTCTCAAAATTTGACAAAAGAGACTTGTATATCTTTATCAATCCAAACTTTATGAAAATTTAAGTATAGACTGACAATAATAGGAGAAATATTTTGGCGATGGAAAATTTTGAATATAAGAAAAAATAATTTTGAAATTTTTTTCTTATAATTATTTTTTTCTTATACTCACTCATATATTAAAAACAGAATCCAATGGGTAAATATTGATTCTACCTATTCGGATTACTTCATTCCCTCCTCAGGCGTACCACAAGGTGCTATTCTATCCCCACTTCTGTTTGCCTTATTCGTAAACTCAGCCTCTACCGTCCTCCAACATTCCAAAATCCTTATCTTTGCTTATGATATGAAAATCTTTTTCCGTATAAAATCCATCTCTGACTGCCATCTTCTTCAAAACGATCTTCAGCGACTTGTGGTATGGGGTGAATCTTTGGGACTTACTCTTAACCTTCCCAAATGCTCGGTTATGACTTTTAGTCGTCATAATGTTTCAATTGAGTATACTTACTCCGTCAATAATATCGTCTTGACAAAATCTCATAACTCAGTTAAGGATTTGGGATTCACACTTACTCGGAACCTATGTCTCTATATGCACATTCAGACAATATGTTGTAAAGCGATTAAGCTGCTAGGTTTTATAAATCGTGTCTCTACAGAGTTTCATTTACTTACTCCATTAAAAACTCTTTTTTGTTCCTTAGTTCGTCCCATCCTTGAGTATGGCATCATACTCTGGGACCCATCCACCATAACTGCTAGTAACATGATCGAAAGGGTCCAAAGAAAATTCCTCCGTCACGCTGCTTTTAAATTAAATGTACCCTGTCCACCTTACGATTACACAACAATACAACAGCTTTTTTCCTTAGAAAGTCTCGCTGATCGTCGTCATTCAGCAAATTTATCCTTCCTATCTAATATACTTTCCTCAAAAATTGATAGTCCCGAATCACTATTTCGTATTTCATTCAATGTTCCCTGTCGCCTAACATGATCATCTTTTCCATTCCATATTCCATTTTCCTCCTCTAACTACACTCGTAACTGTCCTATCATCCGTCTTATGCGTATTGCGAATACAGACACTTCTTTCTCCCTCTAATGCTGAGCCTTGTTTTCTTAAGTATTTCATTATTATATTATATTACTATGTATTATTATTATATTTATATTAAATGGGTCCGTACTGTAAACTTAAAATAAAAATAAAAAAAATAAAAATAAAATTGCTGCAACACAAATTTTGAATCAGCATGTATTTAATATAACGTGTACAAGCGTATAGTTGTTTCTTGACTTACTGCATTTGGTTTGTCTAAAAATATCAACTCCGATTCTTCTGCATCCAACAATACGGAAACCGATTTCTCTCCATCTTCGTCTGGAAAAAAAAAAAAATTTTTAATTATTTTATTATGTGACTTTTATTAATATTTGAATATTTCTTTAGTTTTTTTTTTTAACTATTATGATTCAAAATGTATGTAAATATATTTATTATGCTGCTATTAATATTTACGCCTAATTTCCCTTCATACACCAGTATTGAAATATGAAATTTATTTCGCAGCATAGTATAGTACTTATATATATACTTCAGCAGTGTTATAATATATGCCTATTGTGAACGTTTTAGGAGGTTATACGACTAGTGACTACTTATTGTACACATTTATTGTGTGTGACAAAACACAGTATGCAAATGGATATTACTTGTAAAAAGAATCTCTATTCAAAACAGCCCACGGGGATGTTGTACACTTTCGTGCGGTTCGTTTTACTTTATACGTAACTTAGGGTGACCATATTTAAGAAAATAAAAAACAGGACAAAAATATTTTTCATAATATTTTTAAATAATGGTTTTTGTATAAAATTATTCAGAAACCCACAATTATGGAAGTACGTGAGCATGTTTAAGGTACTCGTAATAATAGCTGAAATATAATAATATTATTATTCTTGTTTTAAAATTAGTTTCATAATAGGTATATTTTAAAACTGTTCATAACACAGTATTTTAAAATAATGATATAATTCAATAATATCAAACGTCTCTCGCTAAGTTAAAATTGTTATTAGTAGCTATTAGTGTTAACACGATCTGCGCAGTTAAAATAATTCAAAATGTTTTTGACGGAGTTAATTAAGAAGAAAAACGTACGTACCTACCACAGTCGTCTATTAACCGAGCGTAATTTGGTTAACATTAACTTACCGAGATTAAAGTAACTTTAAACTTTTTATAATTTTACACCGACAGAGATAAACTTGTTGAGTTATATTTTCAGGTGTTTGAGGTTTCGTCTTTTTTTTAATTTACAGAACATCTCGTAAAAAGTTTCCGTACTTACTTTACTTTATTACATCGTAAGAGTCTTCTCATTAAGAATTTTACCATTACACGAGTTTAATAATAAAACAATGGAAATTGCTTATTTTCGTACTCGAGTTAATAATACGTTATTACCACCGTAAAAAGCGAATTTTAATTTTAAATCTTATTTCTTTACGAACATTATCTCTTATTATTCAGTTGTTGATTATTAATTATTAATATTCTCGACAAAGCTCTTATGTGTCATTTTGCAAACTCATGACAATAAACCTCGTGTTGATTTTATTTAAAGACAAAAACTTGTTAAAGCGTCACGAAATCCGTTGAAATAAACGAGTTAATAAGCACTAACGATCTCACAGTTAAAAATTAAAAATATGAAATACATAAACTTACAGTTCTTGATGGAGGTATAATCTTGCTTATATATATATGTGTATATATTTCAAATGATTTAAAATATAAATTTCACTAATTTTTATTTTTCAGTATTTATTTTTCAATATAGACTACCTCGTATGGACTCTGCAGTATAAATATTATACGTATATTAACGTGTAATATCAAATAAAATTAGTTTACTACAGCACAACAAGCTGATATCGAGTAAGCACAGAATTAATCATTTACGGGCCTAACTTATAGATGCTCAAAATAACAAATTATTACATACACGTTGTATCGCGTATTATTATTGATTTATTTTTAGTCTTTTTTGAACCTAAGTAATTGTGTTATAAAGCCGACACACAGTCGATTTACATTTACGAACACTATCCTTACAAATACCTAATTCATGTAATTGGAATTTAATTATGTACATAAAAGATTTGTTATTATTATAAGTATGCGTCGTAACTATGGGAATAACAAGGTAAAAATTCTAACTACATAATAAAACTAGAGTTATGTTATAATACACTTTAAATTCACATACTTTACAAAAAAACACTGACTAACTAAGACGTACTCTATATCATATTC
>JAIPRM010015604.1:0-10053 GCA_025469315.1 Stegophylla sp. TES_Ste_2020 | reverse complement strand
AAAATCTTTTTTATAAGATTTTCTATCTATGTTTAAATTTTCATAAAATTATGGTTTTCGAGTCGTTTTTGTCAAATTTTTCCAAAAAAAAAACATTGAAGAATTGAGAAATTCAAAAAATGACCTCTCTAAAGTACAATCTTGAGGCGAATCGGGTTTCAAAAAGTTATTGATCGAAACTATTGGACAAATATTTCTATACAAAAAGTTGTACACAGAAAAAAAAATAAATAAAAAAAAAAATAAACATCATTGTAAAAACACTAGCTTCTTCACTTCATTCAGAATCTAAAATGTATTTTTTACACAGCCAGTTTTATTTTCGTTATTAACTGAGAAAAGGAATAAAAGTGTTATGAACAAAAAAATAATTGTATACCTATATTCAGGTCGGTTTAAAAAAAAAAAAAAAAAAAAAAAGTTTTAAAGCCGTTTTTATCAAATTTTCGAAGAACTATTGAGAATTTTGAAAAGTGAGCTTCTAAAAGAACATATATGAGCAAAATAATGATTCAAAAAGTAACAAAATCGAAACTTTTGGACAAAATTTTTTCAATAAGAAAACACGTGTACACGTAAAATAAAAAAGTCAAATGAAAATAAAAAACAAACAACATTGTAAAAACAAAAACACTTGCATTTTCATTCAGAATTTAAAAATTTTAAAAAATGAATCAATAAATAATTTATTTATTTACTGTAAAGTACATTTAAATAAGTACATTGTTTTAATTATATTATTCATTCGAAACCTAGGACGTTGCTGGTCACTTAGGATATGTCGAAACTCGAATGCCAACGTTACTATAGTGACGGGCTCCTGTAGTAATAATACATAATATAATAATGCACGTGTATAGAGAAAAGTTAAACACTCCGACCGAACGCGGAGAGTTGCAGTGACGGCAAAAAATAAAACGCGATCGATCGTAAATTAAAAGCGGTGGACTCGTGAGATTTTCCGAGAAACGCGTTAACCTGTGTAAGTAAGCGCTTCGGCGAAATTTCAATTAGTTCGGGATATCGAAAGTTCGTCGGACGATTTGCGATTATGCAAAACTAAACTGAGAAATGAATCCGTGATTAGCATATTGACCAGTCAGTGCAGTCAGTGGTTACTTTTTTCTCCGCGCAATTTACAATGTAAATCAATATTATACAACACTGCACAGTAGCAACAAGGATTTTTTCAAGGGGGGTGTCCACCTATAAATTTCTACTGTAATTATTTAAATATAAAATATTATAATCAATGTTAATGAACATTTTACGAGAATTCATTAATTACAAATTTCATGTAGCAAAATCTAATTGCCTTTCTAAAATTGTTATAACATTATTTGTAGATAAATAAAATTTAGCCTAAAATATTAAACAATATGAATTTTTAAAGCATGTTTCAAGTTTATTTCTGAATTAATAGAGGTTATAATTATTGTATAGTTAAAAGGATTTTTTTTTTTCAATGCTCATTGATAAAGTTTCCATAAATAAGGTTTTTTAGGGGGGTGTCTAGACACCCAAAACACCCCCTTTGGTTTTAACTCTGTAACACTGTACGTATATTGTAAATCGTTATTTAATCGACAGACTGTGAATTAGATACGTTCGTGTGTACCATATTATTATTATTAATATGGAATCAAAGAACTCACGAAGGAAAAGGACTTTTCAAAACGACTATGGCCGATGGATAGTGTTTAGAACGCGTACTGAATATTCTTTAAAAAAAAATAAAAGTATCACAACAGGGGTCGCCTACGTTTATAATAACCGCGTAGAACATATATTTTATCGACTTTTCATGAAGGGCCATTACAACGAAGGGACCATAAAAGGACATAACAAAAAAAAAAAAAAAAAAAAACACACACTTAACATACAATAACCATAATTATTATATTATTACCAAAAAACATAATATTTGTATGAGGAAAGTTTAAAAAAAAATACAATTATAAACTCATATTAGTCTTTTTTCTGCTATTCTTTGTTCTTTGTAAGTATATCAACATTTGAGTTTGTAGCTTACTCTTTTCTATACTTTATAATCGCTAGTTACTGCTCACATGGTTTCTTGAAAACACCACAAATATTTATTTATTTATTTAATTTTTTTTTTTTTTTTCAAATTACCTTATTCTCTTTGAGTTGGATACGTTGAGACCACTATATAATATTGAGGCATATTATATGTTTTCCGAAATTAACTTTTAATAAACACATCGTTTTAGAATTCGATGACTTCCGTTTGTAAATGGAATATTATTTCTGAAATATCGTGCACGATTAACATATTTTTTCGGGCCACACAATATTGTTCTACGAGTGTTTTATATAATAATTACAATACGAACTTGTTGAAAAGAACAAAATGAAATCACGTTTTTTTTTTTACTACAATTTCATTGATGACTTTGATAGGCGGTTCAGAAAGAATAAGGAATGTATATTACAAATAAAATCGTTGAAAAAAAAACGAAATAATTCATTTAACAATCGGCTATTAATATTTCATCAACCTTTGAAGTCAGTGTCAAACAACCCTATTATAATTATAGTTGGTATGTATGTTGGTTTTCCCCACAAGTAATTAATTTAAAACAGTTGATTTATTGCAAAGAGTTATTTCATTTTTTTTTTTCATTTTTTTATTACGCTCCTGTTATTTATTGTTTTCGTTTCTTTGTAAGCCTTTATTGTAAGTTAGTTTGGCATCGACTTCAAAAGTGATTAAAAAAAGTTATTAATTAAATATTAATATTTAACTACAAAAAAAAAAAAAATGAAAATTATTACATTCTTTTTTGAGTGCTGTTATTTATTTTTTATTATTATTACCTACTTTTTTCAAAACTAGTTTTTCAAATTAATTTTATTTCTTAATTTTTAGTTTACTTGGCAAACCGACCAAACTTGAACCAAAAAGCATTAAGAAAGTATATGTCAATCGGTATTGATCACGTTAAATTACTATGAAATTTTAACAGATCCAATAAAAATATCCCGAGCTTTTAAACAAAAAAAAAAAAAAATTCCACATTAGTTGTGCGTGAATAGTGTTTAAAATAATGTACGGGACAAAATTATTAACATTTTCTTCCTTTTTTCCATGTCGGCTAATAAATAAAACATAGCTACAAACATATTTGGACGTTATGGACAATATTATATACGTTCGGTGACACCCGAATTGCCTTCCGTTTTTTCCCCAAAAAAATATTATTAATAAACCCGGAATTTCAAACTACAAAAAATTACACCAAACTCCAGAAATATATTAAAGCATAGCACGGAAAAAAAATAATAAAATTAATAAAATTGATTTTTGATCATAAAACTAGATTGAATAATCTTTAAACTATTGTAAACCACACAGTCCGTTTAGAAGATTCTGATTTTAGCTTAATTAATGAGAGAGTTCATATACTTGTCCCCGTTAAATAGACATTAGAAGCGACCTGTCATTGCGATGCCAATTTGTGTACTTAAGATACTTTTATACTACAAGATAGTAACTAGATGTTTTTAAATTTATTTTAATGAATCGTTTGAAGAAATTCAATATGAGCTAAAAAATAATAATAATAATAATAAAAACTATCTTAATAGAAAATAAATAATAAAAATTATTGAACGGGTACATTATAAAAGAAGTTATCGAAACAATAAAGAAGACGAAATGCAAAGTTAACAATAGACAATGGTGAATCTATTACACCCACTCAATTCATATTTTGACAAAAATTAGAGATTCAATAAGGCAAAAGTCAACGAATCATTGATCCTGTAAAACACAACTAGGAACTGATTTGGTTAAAATAATTAAAAAAATAAATGAATCTGCTTGAGAGGAAGCCATTGGCATCATTAAGAATTAGAAAGTATGTTTTTGTAAAACGTCTAGGCCTATAAAGGTAATAAAATATTACGAAGCAAATTTGGAGATAGACACATAGGAGCCTATAATGTATTCCTGCATTCGTGTTTTCGAAATAAAAATTGTAATTTAAATAGTATCCCAGTGGAGGAACGAAGAATGCCCAAGATGCGAATTACGTAGTTTTTATCGTTTTGACTGCATATTATAAGGGCATATCATATTTTGATACTTTTTAGTGCGCATACCGATTCACTCTCTACTTAGAAAGTACAAGAGCAATTTTTTTATTATTATTATTATTATTATTATTGAGCTTGGTTTAAACAAATACGATTTGTTTGTTTTTACGGCCATTAGCACAGATGTCAATGCTGTATCGCGTTGAAAAATAAAATCAAGGGAGGAAGTCTGACCACAATAATACCCTTTTCGTATGCGCCCAGGTTCAGGTAGAGAACGGTTTTTATTATTTCGAAGAGAATATTTTACGTTCCACGTTATAACGGTTTTGCCGTGAGAAAATTAAATTAAAGCCAACACGACGCGTTAAAGACAATAACGACGTCTCCATGACGAGACGATAAAGGATAGTATTGTTATCATTGAACAGTGGCGTTTATGAATTCAACAGAGGTATCGGTGTCCTTGACAACGTAAGTCGTGACGGACCTATAGGGAGGCGCGACGGGCATTAAAGTTATTCCACACACGGTCATAGAGGTGGTGCCCAAAGGCTAAAACATAAGTTTCGCTCATAACAGTTATCACTATTATTGTTATTATTGCATTACGACTCTGAAAATACGCTGTGCACACACACACACACACACACACACACACACACACATGGTTAATTTAACTCGTCCCGCGCCAATAAAATATGTTTCACGTTCAGTTGCGGCGGCGGCGGCGGCGGACGATTTTGTCTACGCATTGTTGTAAATACACTGGACGTAGATTTTTCCGACTAAAACTAATAATAATAATAATAAAATAATAATAAAACCTTAGGGACTTAATAGCTTTAAAAAAAACTTAAAATATGCATGCGTTTATGCTCTAAAAATGTACCAAATATACTAAATAAAATAATCTCTTATAAAACATTAATTTTACTGTAAAATCTCAAAATATTTAAAAATTGTATTGTTTAATATATTTTAATATGTATTATTAATTCTTCTTCTATTATTTATGAAATTTCCATTTTTTTTTCAATCTTCATTCTTTTTAAGCTTACATTTAAACAAATAAAAATATCAATATATTTTAATCTCTTCAGAAATTCAGAGAAAAATTTTCCGACACCAAGAAAACTCAAATTAAATATTGAAAAATATGTGAAATATGCACTTAAAATTTAAATATAGCCAAAATATGCACTTATATCGAAAAAAGAGCTAAATATGCGAAATATACAGACATACAACTCCTTCTGTTATGAAACGCATTTGTATATTATTACTAAGTTATAAACAAAATCAAAACGAATTGAAATAACGTGAAAGCGTATTTCATCCTATAACAACTGTTTGCTAAAATGTGAATTTCGAAAAATAACCTCTCTAACGTACCATTTAGAGCCGAATAATTGTGCAGATTCAAAATAAAGCAGGCTGACCAAAAGTTTTGTAAAAGTATTTCTATGCGAAACGTATTTTTTCAGAACGGAGGGAAAAAATAATAAGTAAATAAATAAATAAATATCATTGTAAAATCATAAGTTTCTTCGCTAATTTCAGAGCCCAAAATCATAATATGATGCGGTCGGTAAATTTTCGAAAAATCTCTGTTCACGCGTTATTTCACCGGCAAAACGGCTTTTGGAAATTTTTAAACGGTTCAACGTTAAAACAAAACGATCATGGATACGTTATTTTGGTATTATTATCCGCGCGGATTAAATCGGGTCCAGTTTGTGCCATAACGTTTAATCGCCAAACATTATTTGGCACCTTTTCTATCGATTACCCGCTATTTTCGGGCCGACATTGTCGCAAAAAAAGACGAGCGCTTACTTAGCATTTGCCCTTCGTGACCTGGCCAGCGATCAAATCTGTCGTCAGTAGATATCAAATAATAATTTTGTGAAGCCACAGCACAGCGATTATTGACATCAAAACGGATTAGCGCAGCCATACTTGACCTTTTTTTTTTTTTTTTTTACTTGGGCCACATTCAAAAATTTGTTCCATTACACGCGGGCCACAAGTCGAAACAAAGGTGAATACTAAAAATTAGGGAATACATTAGTTATAGTTAAAAACAATAGTATTTATATTTTACGGTTATTATAATAAAAAATTTTAATTAATGGGATTTTTGTTGTTGAGAACTTTTTTTTACTATTTTAGTGAAATCAGGTTTTTAGTCATTGCATGATCAATATGTCATTAACGTAAGAATTTTAGTAATCCAATTTCTATACACATTTTTTTGCATATTTCACCTCTGAAGCAAATATATGTTTTCAATTTAGTTATTCAAAATACCACTTTAGATTAAATTGTTCTCCTTGTATTTAGCGTGCAGAACATAGATGAGTAATCTCAAATATAATCGGAATAGTTTTCTCAATAATATTTATGAAATTTTGTTATTTTTATGCCGAATAATTGGAGAAATGTTTTGAGGCCACATATTTGGGACTTGACAGGCCACGTGTAGCCCGTGGCACGTTGAGTATGGCTGGATTAGCGTGTGGGTATATAATAATATGATGTATTAACTTATTTATGTTACAGTCGAATCGAAACGAAATTATCGCGTTTGATAAACAACTAAGACAAAAGACATCACGTTATTATGAGTTGACGGTAATTGATAATTGACATTTTGAAAACGCTTTTATACTCGACAACACGATTATTGGTCATACTTTTCAATAAAATTCATTGGTACCAATCGATTGGTTATTATTTAAAACGAAACCACCTGTCATCGATGATATATTTTTATTTAATTTCGATTTATCGAGAGGCCAGAGAGAACTCCTGAGTCGTCTCATAGCCGTTTGAACTTAATTCTGATTATAATAAGATTTTGAATGAATAATAAGATTTTTAGTCCAGAGAAAATCAACCCTATATAGTAATAATTTTGGTATATTACAAATAACCACAATCCCATAACTCATAAACTTCTTACGGTTTACTGCGTAAAACGAATATAAAAATAAATAACTACTGAAAATTATGAAATCATGTGAGGCGTTTAAACACTAGATTTGTTTCCTTTTTTTCCAATAGCGACATTCTAGCATAACTATTAACTATGTTGATTTCATAATTCTATAACTGTGAAACCAGAGATTAAAGTTCAGTTAAGAACATTTTCAATATTTTGAAGTGCGTACTTGTCAAAAAAATAAAATACGTCCGATAAACTAGAAATTATTTTTTACCACTCAAGTTTAACTTTGACATTGGAAAACTCATAAAGTCCGCGGAAAAAAAGTGCCAAGGCGGACCACGACCCCTTGATCACATACTAATCACACTGTTGTCGGGCGGAAAAAAAAAGGAAAAGAAAGAAAAAAAAAACAGTAAATTGTCGTTTTATTATTTTAAGTTTGGAAAATTATTATTTTGGTACTGAGAAAAAGAAAAACGGGGTTGATCGAATAATTGCGGGGATATACCCGATGGAAAACTTTCTGTTTGAGAATTGTTTTCTATTATGAAAAGGTTAGCTCTCGTTTTCTAATGGTAATAAATTGTTTATTTCGTTTTTTTTTTCGTCCCCCGACCATAAATCTAACGCGTCCTTTCTGCGCTTTGCTACTTCGAATTTTCTAGTATCTACCAAAAACCAATGTCCCGTCGTCGTCGTCGTCGGCCGTGATATTCGTTGTCATAAAAAAAAAAAAAAAAACAGAAAGGACCTCGTGGTGAACCCGCGGAGTTATGCTCGCAATCGCCGCGCATCCTATCGTCACACCACCACCGGCCGTAACAAAGGCGCCTATCCTTTTATATTCGACGCTGTAGGCTTTTAGATTTCAAGTGGATACCTGCGAATGATCTATTTCGTTACTTTTTTTCGTATATTTATGATAATATATATAATACATCCGTCGCCTTTACAGCAAAACTCGTATACTGTACAGTGTGTGATATAACAATATAGGTACATATTGCGTTTTGAGATAACATATTATTGAAATAATATATCACTGAAGACAAAATACGTGGTAAAAGGCACTGAACACGTGCGGCGTGATGAGTAGAGCGAGGATTTGTATGCATTTGCTGCATATTTATTCTGGTTGATCATATGATATGCTAAGTGAGCACAAAATTTGTTTCAAGACATAACAATTTAAAAAATGAGACTTTTTTAGTGCGTATTTTTGCATATTTCGTAATTTTTCTATTTTAAGGGCTTATTTTACAATTTTGATTGCATATTTCATCTTTCAGTGCGTATTTCGATGTTTTGGAAATTTTTTAAATTTATACTACTTTCAATAATTATTATAATATAAAAAAAAATTATATTTTTATAGTTTCGATCGTTTCGATTAATATCAAAATATCGTAAATTAATAGGTATACTACTTATATTAATAAATATAAATACACGGTAAATTCACATTTAAGTAAGTACATTTATTTTAGGAGACATTTTTGATATAAATCAATTCCTTTTTTTATATACAGATTAAAACTACCTGAAAATGGTGAAAGTGAAAAAAATTATTTATAGTTTTGTTCCATAATTCTTTTTAATAATATATTGTTCAAAAAATAAATTTTTTTATGCATATTGTAGCAATTCAGTGCATATATTTATGCATATTTAAGATTTTTTAGCGCATATTTGATTGATTTTTAATGCATATAAATCCGCACTCTAGTAATGAGGTTAAAAATAGAGGGCAGTGATATTAACGAGATCTGTTTTGGTCGTACGCGGAACAAGACCGGACTGACCAAATTTCCAGCAATTATTTTATTAAGTAAAAATTCGAAATCTCATTTAGTTTAAATAAATAAATTTTTTAACGGTTGTATCATATTGAATAATATTTTAATCAATGAAAGCGAAACAAAAACAAATCGATGATTTCAAACCGAACCCAGAATATTATCAAAAATGTGTAGAATAATTTTGAATTTTTTTTTATAGGTTTTTTTACGGTGCATTTTATTGTACTTTTTTTTTTAAGTTTCAATTTGTTTGTGCTTAAATCTTTGTTGATTATTAACTTCTCAAGTAATGGAATGCAGATTCAATTTTGCGACGAAAACGGTGGACATATTCCATTAACAACTCATTCTCACTCACGTTAATAAGTCATTTAATTTGTAACCTCATGGTTTTTTTTTTTTCTTAACACTTTTTTTATTCATTGACGACCAATGCCAAATTTAATTCGGAATATTTAGTCGTGTCCTAGCTTGCTGATTTGACTATTTGAGTAGATTTGGATAATTTCATATTATTTATGGTTAAAATATATACAAAATATTTTCTTTTTGAGCCACGTTTTGTGAAACAAGTTCGCAACACTGGTGTAGTGTATTCGTCGATCACCTAACCACCTGACCGCCTGTTTAGAATGACGTTTATCAAATATCAACTGAAAACATAGTAAAGTATATAAGAAGGTCAAAATACAGGTTTTCACGGAACTCGCGTCATATTATGTTGTCAGACCGAAATGTTTCCGCGTTGCACAGCAAGTCGAGCACCGTATATAGATTGGGCGGAGTGAAGTGACGGCGCTGAGGAGCGCAGCGACGAGTGTTAAAACCCAATACACGAGCAGAAACTATTGATAATAATTAAGTACGAAAAGGGTAAAGAGCGAGAAACGCACGTGGATAACATACAAAATGCGATCGACAGTCGCGAGTAGATAACATTTGACGCGAGTTCCGGTTTCACATTCGAGTAAATTCGATAATAATATGAAAGTTAATAATAACTAGAATATTTTATTATAAAGCTATTCGGTAATGAATACAATTTTTTTCGATACTATATCGTCGAAATAGCAGCGCAGAGACGGCATAGACGAAAAGATCTAGATCCTTTTTATTTTTAGATTCTGAATGAAGTGAAGAAGCTAGTGTTCTTACAATGATGTTTATTTTTATTTTTTTTATTTTATTTTTTTTTTTATTTTTTTTCTTTTTTTTTTTTATGTGTACAAATTTTCGTAT
>JAIPRM010015603.1:0-10053 GCA_025469315.1 Stegophylla sp. TES_Ste_2020 | reverse complement strand
TTTTTTCCAAAAAAAAAAAAAAAAAAAAAAATGAAGAATTGAGAAATTCAAAAAATGACCACTCTAAAGTACCATTTAGATGTAAATCCGGTTTGAAAAAGTTGCTGATCGAAATTTTCGGACAAGTGTTTCCATACGAAAAGTAGTACACAGAAAAAAAAAATAAAATAAACATCGTTGTAAAAACACTAGCTTATTCTTCATTTCGTTCAGAATCTATAAAATATTCACTCCATCACTCATAAACTGAAATAATATACCTATACCAGTATAATAATATGTGTGCGGCAAAAAGATTTCAAAAAAAGAAGATATTTATCTTATCCAGACGTTGTAATGTCCAACGTTTTACGACATAATATTTACTTAGGTCCGGACCGGACTGTTGCGATAAGTATGAGTTTCGACGACGATAGAACAAATCGAGATCACAATCCGTGTGTAAGCCAAGTCTCATGACGACGATAACAGTCGTTCCATTTTGTGTCCGTATTGCTTTGCAACGGCAGCGTGTCACATTAATAACGATTATTGTTGAGTAACACAAAATGTTATTATATCGAACGTGCGTGCACAATTTACGCACAGACCTACCCAGCCACGCCATACCACAGAGCGTGTGCAGGCGCGGATTCAGAGGGGGGCTATGGGTGCTCGGGCACCCCCTGTCACATTAACCACAATACACAAAATTAAATAAAATTATTAACTGACAAAAAAAAAATACGATGCTTTTTGACGCAATCGCTTGCCACACTCGGGTGAAATTGAAATGCAATAAAGTGTAGGTAGATAAATGTATTTTATAAAAAAGATTTACATATTTCTCACCACGGGTCTTGTTCGATCATTAAATGGGATTTGTAGGTGTATTGAATTTTAAAAGAACGATATATCATTTTTTTAAACTTTAAAGACGTTTTTCCAAAACGTTGAAGAAATTTTATTGAGGATTTGAAAAAATTCTAATTCATAAAGTTGTTGGTCGTTGTCTTACGGACAAGAATAATAATTGCTATATGAAAAAATAAAATAATTTTAAAAACACTAGCTTCTTCGCCTCCACTCGGAATGTAAAAGTTCAAATAAACTGAGTATAGTAAATTATTGAACAAATGAAGTGGATAATTCGTTAAATGTTTTTTTTTTTTTTTCTAATAGAGATATAAATATATATAATTTATTTTACACAGAGATTTATAGGTAAAGGTGTAATAATTAGTAGTTAGCTGCTATTTAGTATACTCAGTTCTATTGATTGATGAGCACCCCCCCCCTATTCATAATTTCTGTATCCGCACCTGAGCGTGTGTATTATACTCGTATTTATAATTTATGACGCTCCGTGCTCAAAACTTCGCATCATCTAATAACCAAAACGTTTAGTGTACCTGGGTACGTGGGTGTGCGGCCGTGTACTACGTGATTGCGTATAACTCCGAGTCCGTTAAACGCGCGAGTGCAGCAATAGCAATAATAATAATAATTGGCGCGATACACTGTCGTCTGATGAACATTTTAGCCACCACCTATGTACGACACACGAGTGTTTAGTACAAACAATAATTTACGTTAAGTTTGAGCTACAATATAACTCTATTGTATAATAACATGGTGTTACGTTATTCTAGACTATGCTTTTTTTTCTTTTTTTCTTTTTTTTTTTTTTTTAAGAATAAATTGCGTCGTTGACGTGAAAGCTCTGAAACGGGAATTTTCGACAACGATCGTTCGTTAACGCATCATAGAAATAAAATTTGAAAAGTTTCCTCGGCAATTTTTTTTTTTCGAACACATTTTTACGGTATTTTTTGGATTTTAAAAGAATTTTTCTCAAATTTTATACAAAAATGTACATTTAGATTAAATTGTCTCGTTCGAAATGAAATTGTTTTTTGTTAATACTCGTAATTCATTGTATTTTGAAATATTTTTATTTTGTGTCTTTGTATTTATCAGCAAGACGGCAAGGATAGTAAACACGGCAAGGATTGTGAAACAATTGTTTTTTTTGTATTGAACTTAGTGCCTGTTAGGTTGTAAAAATTATGTGAAGCTTTAATTTTAATTAATAATTTTATTACTCTATTATACTTCTATATAGATTTGTAAACGGCTTAAAAAATGAAAATATTACAGTAGATGTTTTTTTTTTTTTTTTTATAATGTCATTTTAAGTGCATTTAACATTGTTTTTTTTTTTTTTTATCTACACGTTTTGTATAGGAATACTTGTCCAAATATCTAAACCAGTAACTTTTTTAAACCGAATTCACCTCTAGATAGTACTTTAGAGAGGTTATTTTTTGAATTTCTGAATTTTCTTTTGGGGAAAACCACCCAAAATTTGAAAAAAAGACTCAGAAACTATCATTTTTTTAATCCAAACTTGAAATCAAACATGAAAACATGAAAATTAAAACATAGATAGACAATAATATGAAAAATATTTTAAAGCAAGAAAATTTTGAAAATTCGAAAAAAAAAATGGGACATTATTTTTAACACTTCTTTTCCCATTCTTTCCTTTATGTATTAGATAAAAAAAGTGAAGACAAGAAATCCGGACATACATCGCACCACAGGTATTTTTCGCTCCTCGGGTGAGACACTCTTGGTAGGTGGGTTGAAAATAATGACTAATATTGTTCTTTGTATTATGAACTTCTTTCGTTCAAAATCGTATTTCCGGAGAAAATGATTTTTCATTTCTTTAAAATTCTACACACCCGCCAAGAATATCTAATCCAAAGAGCGAAAAATATACGTGGTACGAAGGATGTCTGACTTTCTTGTCTGTACTTTACTTTACTTTACTTAACATTTTTAATCTTCAATACCATAAATACATTTTTTACTCCCGTCGAGCTGACGGCAGCTACCGAGATGAACATTAATACAGTATCCGAAGGATTAATTTAGCTTAATGTAAAAGTCCATCAATATTACAATACCTGTTAGACATCAAAAGTGCGCTTGTCTCTCCTCGAAAGTCGGTGCTTAATGGATTACTTCTCAAGAAGTAGAAATTAACGAACGCGTTTTAAACACAATTGTGTCGTAGCATTAATTAAAGATTTTGTTCGCTTATGAAATCGAACGTTTTATTGTTGTGCATGCGAAAAACGAATAAAACTTGCGTGTTCTTAATTCGGAAATTTCTTCAATTCTTATCCGAAAGAAATCACACGATTATACGTACAATGGCGAAAAAGTGAAAACGCATTTGTCGTTTTCATCAACAAACGGACACACCGCTGACTAGTGATATTCAAAAAGTTTGAGTGTTAAAATACGATTCGGTTTTCAGTCAGAAGTAGATATTCGTGGTTATTTCTGAATCATTCGAAACAATTAATATTTATACGTATGTTGCATCCAACGAGCTATCTATAGTGCAATCGATATCAAACAAAAGTTTGCAAAAACATTTATCAGTGGCGTACGCAGAAAGGGAGGTTAGGGATTACATCTCCCCCTACCCCCCAATTGTCTTTTTTTTTTTTTTTTATGTGTTATTATGTTTCTATAAAAATACATTGTATAAAATATAAGAGTACCTGCAAACAAATAGTTCGAAATATTTAGTATAGTCATGAGAATGATTATTGAGATATGAAATAAATTACAAATCGTAAAACAGTCAGTTTTAGTTTCGACAGTTAAGTTGCTTCTCAGACATTCTATACAGATGCTGGATTCAATAATGTATTATATTAATACAAACCGGGAATATCTGCGTGGGGTGCAACAGGTGGAATACATAACTCGTAGGTCACACAGCGAGTTCATATAGTGACAAAACAATATATCATTGAAGTTTATACGAACACTAAAATATGCAGAATTTATATCCTAAATAAAACTTAAACACACTTGTGACTAAATTCAAAGAAAACTATATTTTTGAGGGCATACGGTTTAAGAAAAATAGTCAAAAGTCAAAGTAGATGACGTTTTAATTTTTATAATGGTAATTGAAACTCCGTGACTTTGTTATCAGACAACATTAAACACAAAAATATCTTGAACATATAAAAGATAAATTTAACTCTAACTCCTCAGTTCGTAGCTCCCGAACAGGCCCCGTCTTTGTTATACACCGACTGTCGGACAGACAGAGACAACGTGACTTTTCGTACAACTGCATTGTTATTTCGCGGACTGTTACTGTTTACTTTTTGTCAGTACATAGTCGAAGCACCCCTCTCCCCTCCCGGAAAGTGACTCGTGTAGGCTTTTTTGTCATTTGACCGTGGCAAATCCAACAGCGAACTTTTCCGTCACTGCCGTACATTAACACATTGTTCTCCGAAATTGTTTTTTTTTTTTTTTTTTTTTTTTACTCGTCAGAATTTCAAATCACCCGGGAAACCGAAGTACCAAACTTGGCGGCTAAATAATAAAGTCCGCAATATGCATATACTCGTTTATATAGTAATATATGTGTATCAAAAAACGCAAGTCTTGACGTCGATTTGGCAAAAGAAAAAAAGACCTAACCGGCTTCGGGTTTTAAAACTTTGAGACAGTCGTTTTGTATGAACACAATCGGATGACGACTGCGTTAGAGCAGAAAAGTCAAATGAAAAGAGACGAAATCGTTTTCGGCCAAAACAAACCACTTCCCTTCTCGGCCAGTACACAATTTTGGTCACCAATGTAAACGGCAAAAAAAAAATACGTTAATAATTTTAAAATCACGTATTTCATCATAAAAATATTGGAACTCGCATCGATACGATTTTTCGTGTAGATAACACATTAGTTAGTAGTTATAAATATACAAAATAGTTATTACTTTAATCGGTGGTCGTCGTTCATCAACACATATAGAACACCTGATACATTGGGTTCCTCGTAAAATAATTATATTCATTATAATTATAATAGTACCCGAACTGATGACTCGTTTTCAAAAGTAATTTAAAAATCATTAATTAAAAATATTTTAAATGTTTAAATTAGTAACCGAAATAGTGTACCGGATGAAAACGGGGATTACAGAATGGCCGAAAAGTGTCTCGCCCATGCACGGAACACCTACTAGTGAAATGCCGCCAATCGTATGGAGAAAATAAAGAATAATGTCATTGAAATTAGTCAACGAAATTCATAGACATGATAAGAATCTAGAGATACGTTAGTGCGAGTGAGGCTTGGCGAAAAATGTAACTATAAAAAAAAAAAAAAAGATTTGAATGGTAATGAGAAAGGAGTGTGAGAAGAGAGAAAAATTATTATTATTTATCCATTGATGGATTGATTTTAAATTAATATTATTATTACACGAGTTAAACCACACACCTAATCACCCCGAAGCACACTGATTTTCGTGACCGGGCCCATATTCGGATTAGACTCTCGCACGACGATTATATTTCACATAACTCATCGCGCGGTGTCCATGTCTCTATTCGAACGGTTTAAAATATCATTCGTTGCCAGGTATCTAATTGTTGTCCCGAGATGAACGAACAGTACAAAACGATATAATAATAATAATCGTTTATTTTTACCAACAACAGGGTTTATACAGATTACACGCAATTTACAGTTGGTCTACTCACTAAAGCCAAAGGCTGTGTTGTGAATAGGGTTTAAATATATTAAAATAACGTAGAATATCTAATTATAAGAAAAAAAAAAAAAAAAACAAAAAAAAAAAAAATGATGGTTTTCGAGTCGTTTTTGTCAAATTTTGGGTAGTTTTTTCCAAAAATACATTGAAGAATTGAGAAATTCAAAAAATGACCTCTTTAAAGTACAATCTGGAGGCGAATCGGGTTTCAAAAAGTTATTGATCGAAACTTTTGGACAAGTATTTCTATACGAAAAGTTGTACACAGAAAAAAAATAAATAATAAACATCATTGTTGTAACACTAGCTTCTTCACTTCGTTCAGAATTTAAAAGAGAAGTAAAAAAAAGTAAATTATATATCATCTATAGTTAAAAGTATAAAAGTACTAAATGATAAAATCTTTAAAGTTAACTCTATCAATATAACGTTTAAATTTAAGGCAGTTGTTACGAAAAACAGAAAAGTGAATTTTTAACCATACACAAATTTCGCAAAAAACAAATAATGGATAAAACTTATTAAATTCAGTTCTCAATATATTCCACTTGAGACATTATATTATCTAGTAGCATAAGGATGTGAAGAATATATAATTAATTCCTTGTATTTAAACATGATAAATGTACAAAATTTTTTGCAATATAAGGTATGTAAATTAGATATACAATATTCATCAAAAATAGAAATAGATATAGAATCTGTTTTTTTAAACAATATTCAATAATATAAGCTTACGTTCATACCGTAATTCGAAAAATAACAATATTGGGATAAATGTATAAAAGGTATAATCAAATTTGGAGAATTATCAACGTACAGACAACTTCTGTTGTTTGCTTTTAATCAAAAGATTTAAACGAGCGTTTTTTTGACAGACAAAATTAGTGAAAATGGGGACGTTTTTGAAATTCTGTCAAAAGTCTGTCATGGCGGTGAGGAGGTGGTGAGGAGATTAGATATATAATAATATTATAATAATAGTGAAAAGACAATTAAAAAAAGGTCGACGCCATCCATACCCCTCTTCTCTCGCCCTATACAGTCACCGAACCCTTCCCCCCTCCCGCCACCGATCAAGAGAAGAGCGGTGCGATCAATGGCCCCGGTGCTTCGTCTGCGTGCCGGCACGAACGACGACGATGACCGCGACGTCCGGTATGCACAATTTCGCCGCGCGCGCACTTGACCTACGACGAAGCGCAATACCGATGGTAGTGTGTGTGTGTGTGTGTGTGTGTGTGTGTGTGTGTGTGTGTTATTGATCAGTGTTGACATTACAATTTATCGGATACGGACGGACACGTGTGGCGAACGAACGGGTTGACGCGAAATCGTGGTGTCGCGCGCACACCGGTTATAATAAAAAATCTCGCGAGACATAGAATGTTATGTTTTCAGCAACGTTGCCGCCACGTTTAAATCAGATTTTCGAACGAAAGTATTTTCACACGGCCCTTTAATGATCTATAATACGTCTTGGCGAAACTTTTTTCGACAGAGATCTACTCCGAGAACAAATGTTTATTTTGCAGATCGATTTCTATAACTTTTAGATTCTGAACGAAGTGAAGAAGCTAGTGTTTTTATAATGATGTTTTTTTTTTCTGTGTACAACTTTTGAAACTTTTGAAACCGGATTTGCCTCCATTTTTGTACTTTAGAGAGGTCATTTTTTGAATTTCTCAATTCGGACTCGGAAACCATAATTTTTTGATCCGAATTATATGAAAATTTAAACGTAGATAGAAAATAATATAAGAAAGATTTTGGCGCAAGAAAATTTTGAAAATGTGAAAAATAACTTTTGGACATTTTTCTAACATTTTTTTTCACATTTATTTTTTTTTTTTTATATTATTAACTTCCCTCGTTCAGAATCGTTTTATTGAAGAAATGATTTATCGTTTATTTAAAATTAAATACACCCGTCAAAAGAATCTCATCCGTCGTGCGAAGTATGTCCGGCTATTTTTTTACGATTATTGAGTATATCGAGTATAACGATGATAACGAATTTTATTCAGCGGTGAACATTAATTGATTAAATTTGATCTGAAATTACATTGTATCGATTTTAAGGATCGTCGATAATTACCTTAAAATCATATTTAGGTACTCAAATTTTTTACATAAAACATTTAATACGTTCTAGATGTTGAACGACTACTTTGTACTGAAACCTTATTAATAAATTGGTATTGAACAAATCATATTCAATATTTATAAGTACTAGGGAATACTCATTTTGAACATGGAGTTAGAGCTTACAACATAACATTATTGGGAATATTTTTCTTTTGTAATATAATTTGTTAATATATAAACATTACAATTCACATTGATGTGTCAACTAATTATAAAAAGGTTGAAAAATACATAATTTATATATGCTTTTACATTCAATTCCCATTTATTTAGTACTTTTGGTGTTTTCCGATTATTAATATGTACACATCATATTTCCAAAAAAAAAAAAAAACTGGGTACACATTATATTTTATCTTATTTAACTATTTAATACAGAAATGTGATAACGACAACTACGTTATCGATTTACCGAAACAATTTTCTGTCAAATAGATATTTTTCATGTTAGATTTTCGAACTTGACGAATAGTCAGGTTCGACGTTTTTCGCAAAAATGTCCAATTATATTATGAACCGAACCGAAAACCTGGTTTGATTTGAATCGATATTGGAACGAATCGACTTATGTATTATTAACTCACATTAACGTGATTCGACGAAGGCGACGGAAAATGACGATACAAATATTAACGAATATTATAATATCAATATAACTGTACACCTTTACTCGATTGTCATTCGAAACACGAGCGAAACACCTCGACCCCACCCTCTCTCTCTCTCTTATGATTTGACGGTGTCGGATTTGTGGGCCGATAGGAGGAGGAAGAGGGAGAGGAGACGATTGCGACGACGAGTATCTGAGTGGATTTTATAATAAATATTATTATTGGAGTCACGTTACGATGACGCGACCCACAAATCGATCGGCCGGAATGCGGTGTCAATCCGAGCACACGGTCCCGGCGGTATGGTATATAAACTTGTAGATCAAAATTGAATCATTTTAAAAACGAAATTCAGTAAACTCTACGCAGTCGCCATTAATATGATATTTGGTCCGAGGATAGGCGAAGAATGACTGCAGCGAAGATTGTTTTAAGGATTTTTCTTTTTTTACTCATTTTTTTAACGACGACGATTTTACAAAATATTTAGACAGTCGCATCAATTTCTCGTTATTCAATATTGTATGTGATTATTTGCGATACAGTGAAATCAGACATTTAACAATTTATACAATTTATACGATTTTCGTTTACATTGCTAAACACAATGTACACGTTTTCTGTGTAACGTATAGACATCAATAAACACAAAACACCAAATGAATATAATAATATATCGTTCCAAAGCCTTTTCAAACGGCTGAATCAAATTACGTGATCCCTGACTTTTTGTTTTCATCCGCTTAGTATATTTTACACGCACATACATGATTGTCATATAGTCGCGACGACTTCAGTCACTTTTGCCTACAACACAAAACGTATTTACAACATCGACACTAACTCAAAACTCGAAATCAATATTTCCCCCCCCCCCGATCCGCGAACCTGCAGAACGACCTCGCTGATAATTTGTTGGCGTCGTCGCCCGCCAGGTGTAGTACGATACGCCTCGTAAACGTTAATAAATTACACTACAGCGGCGATTGTTATCGTTTATCTGTCGACAAGCACCTTTGGCCCATCGTGTATAGAACGAATAAAAATACAAACGATTGGTCGAAAACGTATTTACAAAGAAACTGAAAAAAAAAAAAATAAGGAAAACTCTCCTTAAGAACATAAAAAAAGAGTAAAATCCCAAGAGGATGCGTGGGGATCGTGCAACGTACAATTAAATCTTCGCTCGTGTGAAGATATTATTATAAAATATAAACCGGTGATGTCGTGCGACGCGAAAATTATCTACGAGATGGGCTGTGAAAATGGCATTTTTTCTATTTACCTCGGATCACTAAAATCGACGTAGTAAATCTGGCGTCCCTGACACTAACGTCCGAATCGTGTCCGCGCTAGGGGGTACTTGATCACACCCCGTCTTGTTTTGTATGTACACCGTTGTCCTTTAAGGGCGGGACCCTTTTCCACCAAAACCACACCTTTCCCTTTTCCACCAAATTCGATTTTATTTTATCGTTTAGTATGTCTAATAATTATTAATAATATTATTGTTAGAAATGTCTTTGATACGATATGTATGATCCACGTCCCACTTAACAATTAAACGCAATCAACGTATAAACTACGTAATAGGGTTATCTTGTTATTTTCGGTATAAGCTTTTGCCTTGCATTGTTTTTGAATGCATCGCCAACGTGTTGTACCAGTTGATTTGTTAATCGACCCAATAAAAAATTTATAATTATTTAAAAT
>JAIPRM010015602.1:0-10054 GCA_025469315.1 Stegophylla sp. TES_Ste_2020 | reverse complement strand
AAACAACTTTGGAAGACCTCATATTGTATATAATTTTTAGATTCTGAACCGAGTTCCCCCTTATTGATAGTATTAGGTATAATTATGGGTATATATATATATATATATATATATATATATATATTAAATAATATTATTATCTTATGGTTTCAAGTCTTTGGAACAAAAATAGACGAAAAGAGAGTCTATTGAAATGTATACAAACTTTAAATTAAAGTTTCAGTAAAAACTGTTCTAATACAACTTTAATATATTTCAACCAATTTTTAAAGAAAACAATATCAATCTAAAAATATACTATTATTATCATCAATTTCCTCCTGTGAGTGATATTTGCAGAAATGTGTCTGCAGAAATATTCGTCTACGTTTTCTTTTGAAATAATAATAATAATAATAATAATAAAAACTGAGAAACAATGAAATATATATATATATATATATATAATAATAGTAGTAAAACAAAGCAAAAAAAAAAAAAGAGAGAAAAAAAACGTAAAAAACTCCAAGAGCTCGGACAATTACTGGTACTTAAAAGTCCATTATTTGACATATTGAAAAATCTCTCATCCATTATATTGTGTCCTACGCTATTATAAATTAAACTGTAATGTATTATTTAGAATAAAATACGTGAGGAGAAAAATCTATTGAAATTTATTTCTACGCTTCTTTTTCGTGCGCTGTAAAAATAATTTTCACTTAAAAAAAAAAAAAAAAAAAAAAAACAGCATGTGCGAAATTATTTCTTTAAACAATCGATAAGCAAATATAAATAATAAATAATATACGTAAATAATCGATAAGAATATTTTGCTATTGCATTTGTCTGTCTCACTCTCAATCGCAACAAACATAATAGTGTTATAAATTTCAAATAAAATTTTGAACTGATATTAGTGTAACACATTTCGAGAAAAAAAGGTAATATTTATCTAACGAAATAATGAAATTATAACGTGGCAATGCGAATTTGCGAATTTTTTATTTGACAAATCTAAAAATAAGTTTTTAAGTGTTCTTTTTTGGTAATGCATAATATGTAGGTATGTTTTATGAGATGATCAAATACGTTTTTTTCAATGTTTTCAATGATTTTCAATATTTTCCCATCCAAAAGAATAAATAACAATAGTAAAAAAAAAAAAAAAACAAAAAACGTCATATACTTTGTTTAACGATTCATTGTTATATACACATAAGTATAATATTATGTTTATTTTATTATTATTTTTTTTTTATCATTAAAATATTTACATGTCGTCATTTGCAAAACGTTTTACTAATAGTACTTCAGTATTTACACGAGTGCGTGCAATGTGTTTTACGTTTTTACTGTAATCAAAATATCGCATAAATACGTGTAACAATAATAATAATAACATTTATGGAACATAAAAAAAAAAAAAAAAAAAAAAATGATTATTCGTGTAACTAAATCAAAAGCTTACGCGTTCAGAGAGATTTCCCAGGAAACGCGCGCGATATATTATAATGTCCTTGTAAGGATTCGTGTTATACGTCGAATTCGGCGTGTAAAAACGCAAGTGAACTCGGAGTTATTATTCGGAGATAGTACGCGTATTTATTATGGTAAACGCACGCGTCACAAGCGAAAGTTGACGATACAATAATGTCGTTGTTTGCTAATAATCGAGGTTCGATTGTTTGAACTTTTCGGGGAATCTTATTCAAAAAGGAACAACAGGACGCAGTGTCTACGCACATTTCAATTTTAAAATTGAACGATTAAATTTGATTTTAAGTCGGCCAATTTTCCGACTTAATTTTCTCCCCCCCCTCCTCCTCCTTGATCTCCTTTCCCATCTTTTTATTTCCTATATACTGGGTTTTGTACAGTGCTCGGAAGGGACGCTTGGTACTAAGTAGTACTCCTCAATCGAAATCGAGTTTTAGGTAAATTATCATTTTCACCCTGTAGTAAAATGTCAGTAAAGCTAGTTTTTACCCCCCCCCCCCCACCCCTTAAGCACCCCGCTAAGTGAGTTTTTATTAAATATAATATGGTCGTAAAACTAAAAATCATCACTGTTCCATAACGTTTACCACCATGATGAAAAATTTAAAAGTTTCTAATATTTTCAAATTTTCACAACTTATTTGATAATTTTATCGAATATGATCAATACTATATATTGGATTTATTACTAAATAAACAAAAATTTGATTTTGTACAATTGTTTTGTTGTACAAAACAGTTAAAAATTGTTTTCCGAATTCCGTGTCAACAAGAATCCTGTTCAGTCGATAATGTGTAACGAACAAAGAGTTTCGAGTAAATGAGGAAACTAGCGAAAATTTTAATTTATATCTTAAAGGCTTGAGCACAGCTGATTGCTTGATCACACTTTATTCTATCTGCAGCGCTGAGTTAAGAGAGTCTTGGATCCTGAACCCGTTGGCCATTGTCCAGGACGAAAAATATCTCGTAAGCAGACGTTTTACGTTTTATCAGCAACCCCAACGCTCACATCGCAAATCTTCTAAACCGGCGATTATGACATTAGGACAAACGTTTTTATTAATATTGTGTATCTGCACAAAAAAATTTCGATTTGTCTCCAGTCGGTGCATTATAGAAATGTTTTTTTGAATTTCTTAATTGTTCGTTTTTATTATTATTATTATTTTTTTTTTTGGGGGGGAGGGGGGCACTGTATACATAGACAATAATATAAGAAATATTTTGACGCAAAATAATTTTGAAAATATGAAGAAAAAAAAATTATTTACATTTTTCCAATACTTTTATTTCTCATTATTTTTTTTTTCCTTTCCTTTATTACATTTCTTTATATTACTTATTAGATAAAAAAAAAATAAATAAAGTAGTAAAGTAGTCGATTGGTGCATTAGGTTAACGTATTTTGACGTCTTGAATAATTTTATTTAAAATCTATTCCCACGGATATAGGTTTGAGTATAATTAGTTATTTATACTAATTTTAATATTATTCGATCAATGCGTTACAATGGGTTTGCTCTTCCCTTCGTAGAAAACGGTTTAGGAATGTTTCCTGAGCCGTCAATACGTTTTTTCGTAAATATTGAATTCCTAATGGAATTACCCAAATTCTATTATTGATTTTTATTATTTCATAAGTGATTTTTTTTTTTTCCTTAGCTATTAGTTTAACGAGCACAATGAGGTTTAATTCCAAAGGGTTTTATTTCGGTTTCTTACGTAACGTATATTTTATTCTTATCGATGCATCTCTCTCGTCACGTAGAAATCGGACTCGGATAACATACGTAATAAAGCGTATGACGTAACGGGTTTCGAAAACGACGATTTCCAAGGAAAAAACGTAGAAAATCGATATCTATCCTCTTTGCTCTGTGAGTTCCACTGTGTACATAACGTTTTCATTTGTTTGGATTTAATATCGCACTGAATATGGTATTATACTCGTATACGTTGCAACGCGAGTTATTTGCAATTATTTCCACGCCTGTCCCAAAAAATGTTTCTAAAACTGCATTTTTATTTTATTTTCAATTTTGTGTTTTAGTTTCTCGACAATTTTTTGATTTATTTTAGAAATACAGTGATTTAGTTCTCACAACCACTGATTATTTAACGTAACCATAATAAAGAAAACGAGACAGTTGTCTTAACGCTCGCTGTCCGTATTATTCGATTCAAATCCCTTCTTGTTAATTGGATGTCCATTATAAATAATAATAATCATTAAAACAATTTTCAATTAAAATAATAATGTTTAAATGCCATAGATTATAAAACACTTAGATTTGTTGAATTCCGAACAACTATATTTTATTATTTATTATTATTATTATTATTTTATTTATTTATTTATTTATTTTTTTTTGGGGGGGGGGGCATAAATAATGTAAATATAATGAATGAACAGTGATGCATAATATATTAGTCACGTATCTAATGGAAGGAATCCTTGGGATCTGGAGAACCCTCTCAATATTTTACTTCGATTCACAAATTTTGCTACATAAGAATTCTTCTTTTTTTTTTTTTTTTTTACTAGCAAATGGAACTACTTTTTTTGCAGTTAAAACTGGTCCCAAAATTTCGTTCGTTCATTTTTTAGATCAGAAAGTCTATTTATTTGGTACTTACGCAAGTTAAGTTTGATAAAATTAATTATAAATTTCTATCAAGATTTTAAAATCGCAACAAATTACAAATCATAGATTTTTGCAATCTTTAAAGAATTATTAATACAATATGATAATTATCGTGTTTGTATTGCTAAGAATCGTTTTTCGAATGCAATTATTAAATATAACTAAATAAATAATTGGAATAAATACCGAATTGTAATAAGGAAAAGTATTAGGATTAACGTGAATATGAAAAAAATTTCTTAATAAAACTGTATGAATAAAGCATCAGGACGAATACGAATACGCATTTAAAAACAGGCATTGGATACCAATAGCAATATACATATATGACAAAAAAAATTGTTCACATACATTGTTCTCTTAAAAAATTAATATAATTGATACGTCTTTAGCACAGGTGTCGTACGTATCATTTTTAAAACTTAATAATTTTATATGGGATTTTCAAGAGTTGGTTTCTTTAAAATGTTTAATACATCGAATTTATTGAATTAATTGTATATACTGTGGTTTTCGACGAAACTTATGTTTTTTATTAAATAATAGAAAAATCCACCACTCAAGATTATGCATTAATGCTTTTTTTTTTTATTTATTTTGAAAATAATAAAAATCAATGAATTATTGTCTGAGAATTATTAGGAGAGCCAACCTTGTTATTGTAGCGCGGACATTAATATTTACTGTATGATCCCCGAAAATGGTACAATAATACATTAACGTCTTATCTATTAGTGCGAACAACAATATTTTTAAGAGAGATTTGAATTCGTAAATAAGTTTATTTAAAAAAATCGTTACATAATATTTTATTGATTAGTTGTAACTATTGCAAAGAACACGGTAAAAAAAAAATGCACCAACTAGGTAGTGCAATTTTTCATTATAATTTGATTTGTAAAATAATTATTCACTGTCTCTTCGTGATGCGAAATTTTAATTTAATTTATTGCTCCTTATATTATTACAAAATTGTTATTAAATACTTAAAAAATTAAATTACAACTTATACATAAACAATATAAAGTTAAGCAAGGAAACAATAAGTCACTCTAATAATATATTTACTAGGTACATAATTTAACAAGAAAAATAAATAATAATTATCAAATTATCATAGAAGTGCTTTAAAAAATGACTTCAGTAGAATTAACAAAATACTTTATAAGTTCTACAGTAAAAATGACATTAAACATTTATCTTTTATCTTTTATAAACTTGAAAAAAAAAAAAAATGTAAATACTCTCGAGGATTCTACAAGTTCTAGAAATGTAGAATTTCTAATTTTCTTAATATTTCGTTTTTTGTCTACAAAAAAAAAAAAAAAAAAAATTATCACACCTACTAATTATATTTACAAATAAATGAACGAAATGTAGAAAAATGAAAAAAATGCACCGAAAAAATTTTAAAAAATGACCGTAAATCTAAAAATTCCCCAAAAAATGCAAAATAAAAAAATTGTGCCATTAAATTCTGTATTTCATGAATCGAATTTCTGTAGAGACGAACAACGCATTAGAGCAAAAGAAAAAAAAAACACGCAAATGCATCAAGTTTCGGGCCTTAATCGTGAGCTTCTTCACTTCGTTCAGAATCTAAAATGATGGTTCACGTGTTTCTGCGCAGCACGTAGACATTGTCCGTCGTGAGAGATGAAAAATGGAATGTTCCACGAAAGTCGTCTGCAAATTATATAATATGCCTATATCGCCGGATTGAGATAGAATATTTTTGTTGACCGACCGAATGCGTTTGGTCCTCCTGGTCTTCACCCTTTGTCCGCTGAGGCGCCGTTGACTCCTGGAGAATAATTCGCCCGTGACCGTTACGCGGGGGCTGTCGTGGAAACGACGGATATCGACGTGAATACATTTTGACGTGGCACACACTAGTAAACGTGTGCCCCTCCCCCCACCCACCCCATTCGCGTCTTCACGAGGGTTAAATTTGAATGGGACACTCTGCTCGTCATGCTCTCGGTCCGCTCGGCATCGAGAACAAGCGAACGACAATCGGCTCATTCCGCGTTTCTTCGCGTGACCATTTGTGATTTAAATTTCCCGTTCGGCGGTCCGCGATCGTTTCGATATATATAAATCCCGATTGAGAAGGCTCTCCGCGTGCTTCGTGCGTTGATTTTTCTCCTCCGTTGCCGGTAATTGGTTAAATAAGTATTTTCCGACCAAATGACGTGGAAAAGATAGAAAAAAAAAAAAAGAAAAAAAAAAAAACGAGCACAAATAAATAAATTGACCAGTCGCCGGTGTTCTCCGAGACGAATGCCGATTCTACCACCCCTCTCCCATCGGTTTTTACCTGAAAAATGTTTTATGTATTGTTCTCGATTTTTTTCCCCCTCGGTGAGCCGTATACGTTATTGTACTGCGTACGTAATGTTTATACTGCAGTGCACGCGTACGGCAATACTTAGGGCTCGGAACTTGATGACCTAAATATATGTAAAAAATGCACTGAAAAAAATTCATAAAATGACATTAAAATGTATATTGTATATTTTACACTCAAAAAAAAAAAAATAATAATAATAATAAAAATAAAAATTTCTTCTTTTGTCGAAATTCTTGTACTACTACTGTAAAAATGACATTATTTAAACATTAATATTTTATATTTTATATACACTTGAAAAATGAAAACTATATATATATATATATATATAAAAAAAAAAAAATCTATACATAATAATCATATTTAAGAAAAAAATACTAACGTTTTATTTCAGTTAAATTTAAATGTGTAAATATATGTACAAAAAGTAGAAAAATGAAAAAAATTCACCAAATATAATAATAAAATTAACCGTGAATCGAAAAATTCCTAAAAAAATTTAAAAAATGCAAATTAAAAATTGTACCATTAGATTCAGTGTTTCATGAAACAAATTTCTGTAGAGACGAGCAACGTATTAGAGCAAAAGAAAAAAAAGATGCAAATGCATTAAGTTCCGGGCCCTAACAATAACGTTTAGCTATAATTACAAAAAAAAAAAAAAAATATTAAGTGTGTGTAATGCAAAACAAAATGTATTTTCACGGTTTTTTGACATAACAACAAAATGTTCCACCTACAATACGCGTTGAAAATTGAATTACACAAACACTCCGTTATTTCCCGAAATCTTATTTGATGTATTTTTAAAACAATGCACTGCTGTTGTTGTTTGACGATTGCAATATGTCGGGAAGAAAACTGATTGCTTTGAACTGATTATGCTTATGAACGGGAATTTAGTGGAAAAAATAATATAACATTATATATGCGCCGAGATCCATATCTGTTATTGGACTTTCTTGGTAAATAAAAACACTGTATGATCATATTACATGACGTTTAGTAAATCGATTTCTACACAAAAAGTAATCGAATGATGAATATTACGAAAACATATTATAGTCGATGACATAATTTATATTTAATTTTTTTCAAAAAAATGTAAAAATAAAATGTCCAATCACACACACACACACACACACAACCATTGTTTAGCGTTACAGCTGATATTACAGTACTTTATTCCAATACAATAGTGTCGTTTCTTTTTTTCCGCTTGTGTTAACACGAATTAAAACTAAAAACCAAGACATAAATATAAATTCGTTAAAATATACATTTATTACGCCTCGCTAATTGACCATTTCCCGCCAACGATCGGGGTAGTAGTAGTTGTTAGTAGAGCTGTAGTATACGGGGTTAGTTTTCATTAATTAAAGAAGTAATACAATGGTCGCTCACATGGTTATGTGTCGGTTCGGCGTATGCTGTGTAGTGAATTTTTTATATGGCGGCACCGAAAGTAGCACCGCAAAGGCCACGGTTACGATCGTGGTATAACGTTTATTTGTTGTCCATAATGATAATAAACATAAAACTCTAGTATGCACTTAAGCAGCGCCGGGCCTGAAGCCCTTTTGAGCCCATTTCGCTATCGCTTTCAGGTTACACCAAATCGACATGGATAATCTTGGTTTTATTTAATTTCCCAACGACTGTAATAATTAGCATTCGTTTCAATTGGCCGACACTTTTTTATTTTTTTATTTTTGAAATCAATTAATCGTCCTAAGTGTTATTTTTATTTATTATTATTATTATTATGTCATTACATCGAGCTTTTGCGCGAGGGTTTTATCGTTTTTTTTTTTTTTTTTATTTTAATCTGTACTTTGTATGAGACGTATCACATCAGAATTATTTTTATTTTATCTTCTTATCAAAACAATTTTTTTCTGTTCTCATTCAAAAGTGAAATATAAAACTAACCGATAACAAAATATATAAGTATTTTTTTTTTTTTTTTTTTTTTTAGTTAAAAAACTTTATAATTTTCAAGTAAAACTGTCTTTATATAAACTGAATTCTGCTCAGAATATTTTTATTGAAGAAATAAAAAATGATTGTTTCTTTCAAATTTAACACGCCCGCCAAATCACACCCATGGTGCAAAGTGTATCTTTTGCTACTTACCACGGTACATAAAATAGAAAAAATTGTCCGGAGTTTTTCGTTGTTCCTATTTATGTAACCGTACAAAGTACAAAGTGGCCTGCGACCGTAAAATACGACAGTTTATGACGATAAATTTCATACGAGTTTTTATTGTTATATGTAATAACTAACAAGTAATAACGTGTTTTCCGTTACATTTTCTCTAGTTCTCCTCTATTCTTAATCGCCATCTTCAAGTCTATAATTCACTTGGAATTTCTTCAAGTCTCTCATAAAAATATTTTTTCCACACCGCTCACTCGAGTGATGCTGAATTTCGGTTAATGTTCGTCACTTTCTGTAAACCGGCTTGTATTTTGTAGAATAACGTGTAATAATTGAATTTTTATTTTAATATCATAATTAATCTCTATTTCGTGACTATTCCGCGACGATCCACACGTGTTATTGGATACGTATGATACAATGAGTTTTTTATATTATTATTATTTTTTTTTATTTGGCTTACAAATTTATTTAATGAAGCTAAATAGCAGAGAGGATTGTTCATAAAATAAAAAAAACGAATAGCGTTTTTATAAAAATAAATAAAAGTTGTTATGTGTAACGTTTATTTAGTTTATTATTATGTATGATTTCGGTTTACTTAAACAATATTGTATTGTTTTACACCTTTGTGTAATTTGTGTAAGCACAAAATTCAAAAATAGTGTTTCGCTATAATACAAATGATGGCAAAACTAAAGTACCCTTAGTATTTCCGTATTTGTACACCTGACGGTATATGTAGTTAACATGTACCTAATTATCATTAGCATTTAGATCCCAGTAATTTAAATTTATAATACGATTTATATTTTAACTTTAAATGACAAAGTAGTGATCCGTTTTTTCTACAGATCCTTCAGAATAAGAACTGTAAAAACTACATTTAGGATTTTGTAGTTCTATAAACCAATATACCTATAATATAAATTGCATTAAGCAATAAAATGGCGAAAATTGCTAAATCAAAAAAAAAAAAAAAAATAAGAACAGAAATATTAAAATAAATTTGAGTACGTTTCATTTTATGCGGTATAAATCAAATTTATAGCTCATATAGCTTCGTTTTAGGTCAACCAAAAAAAAAAAAAAAAAAACATCTACAATATCCGAACTTTAGTAATGATTGTAATAATATTACATTTTCAAGTACATTTATTTAGATAGAATATATTTTGAAAGAAATGTTACTTAAAAGCAAAAATGGCATCAAAAACCCCAGATGAATGTGCCGAAATCCAAAATGAGAAAAAATAAATAAATAAGTAAGTAAAAAGCCGGACATACTTCGCACGATGGGATTTTCTTCGCTCCTTGGGTGGTACGCTCTTGGTGGGTGTATTAAATTTTAAAGAAACGATAAATCATTTCTTCAATAAAACGATTCTGAGTGGAGCTTCAGTTGATACAA
>JAIPRM010015601.1:0-10054 GCA_025469315.1 Stegophylla sp. TES_Ste_2020 | reverse complement strand
GTATAGTTCATATAGTTAAAAAATGATGGTTTGAGAATTGTTTTTGTCAAATTTTGGGTAGTTTTTTCAAAAAAAAAAAAAAAAAAATTGAAGAATTGAGAAATTCAAAAAATGTCTTCTTTAAAGTACAATCTAGAGGCAAATCCGGTTTCAAAAAGTTGCTGATCGAAACTTTTGGACAAGTATTTCCATACGAAAGATAGTACACAAAAAAAAAATAATAATAATAAACTTCATTGTAAAAACACTAGCTTCTTCACTTCGTTCAAAATCTGAAAAAAGTGACTTGTATCGAGAATATTTTTGAAAATATTAAATTTATCTCGTTATCTTGTATTCGCAGGTGATAACTGATGTAGCTTGTGTGTAGATACTTTATTTGTAGTACTTTGCTCATCCCAACATATTATATAAAATGAAAATAATTAATTTTCGCTCAAACAGCGCAGAAGAGAGCGGGGTTTTTAATATTAATTCTGAATCTTCATAAACTAATATACTCGTCAGGAAAAAAAAAAAATGATTATTTACGTACAGAAATGATTAAGTACGGCTAATACGAATCATGAATAAAATTAGTTTTTGAACTTTCATGATGGATCGGTTATATATTTAAGCATTTTTTATTTTTTTTTTTATCATTCATGTATAAACATTTCGTTTTGTTTATTTTGAAGCTAAGTTGTTGCCGTAACTGAATCACTCCTTTAAATCCTGCGACAAAGGCCCAGATATTCGGATGGCTAATTTATGTTAATTCAATTGTTGAATTCATGGCAGAGTTCAGATAGGGATCGCTGTTTACGGCGTCAACCCCTTAACCGCATTTTACTGGAATAATTGGTTTAATTTTTAAATGCAAAAACAACAATGACCGTTTACAAAAATATCTATAGAATTCAATGCTAACTAATGCTAACTTCAATGCTCAAGGGCGTAGTCAGGATTTTTACTAGGGGGGGGGCACGTAAGCATAAAATTTAAAATATTCATTAGAATATTCGATATTCAACATGTTAAAAACATACGCTTTTGATCAGGGGGGAATTTGCCCCTAGCTGCTCCTCCCTTGGCTACGCCTTTGTCAATGCTAACTAATCGCAACCTTATAAACAAATTTTGAATTTGCAAAGTGTTTCTCACATACCCCTCTTCCTTGGTCGCATTCCCTTGCCAAACTGGATAATTCCCATCTGACGAAAATTATAAATGCAATTACTGAACAATAAAATATTGAAATTGTAGATATCAATGTTTTATAATATTATATGATTAAAAGTAGTTAAAAGATTCTTGTATATAATATTATACTTATAGAAAATTAATGATTAGGTGTGGGTAGCTAAAAAGATTACAAAAAAAAAAAAAAATATATAGCCTTACTCAAATATTTATCTTTTTTTATTATTTTGATTTTAGTCAGATAGCTTAAGGACATTAAATAAATTATCGTCACTCAAAAGACTTCCACGCGACTATTTTAACACATTTTACTATCATCACTTAAATATTATTTTTAATAATATTATTTCTTTTTTTTCTCCAGGTAAAAATTATATATATACAATATGGTGTCTGAGTATGATTTAACAAATGCAATAACTTTTATTCTTTTAAACATTTTCAACTTTTTTTTTGAAAATTATTACTACAGCACTGCGCTACATAACGTATAATTTTTTTTTTAAAACCCAAATTTTTAAATTTGAAATTTTATTCTACAGATTTAGAAAAAATTAAAAATAACCGTTTTATGAATATGATTTTTGCTTAAATTTCTAATAATGGTTTTTTATTAAAAAATTTTTGAATAATTTAATAATATCGTTAAATAATTCATAATATTACCATTATTAAAACGTATTTGAGAAAAATCATTAAATTATTTACAAACTTACATTTATTAACATAGTTTTCATATTTGTTAAATTATACTGGACACCCTGTATGCATTTATACTAAAACCAAAATTGAAAATATTTTGAAAATATAATAATATAATATTGATTTCCAGTAGATAATTATTATTACGTTGAATTTAAGATTTCTTTTATTGAAAATTAGAATTTTATTTCCCAAAAATGTTGACCGGTTTAAAATATACATCCATGGCAATTGTTGATGTGAGACACATACAAAAACATACTCACAAACCGTCGTCATGATGTCAATATAGAAAATATAATACTTTTGTGATAATCATTTAATAATTATTAGATGTATCAATATACAATATACGATCAAATTAAATTGCAAAATATTTAAAAATTATTTTGCATACATTTGCGCTTTATAAGTGCGTGTTTTAATCTTTTTAAGTGCATATTTTACAGTTGCATAAATTGTCTTCGATTATTTTCATTCTAAGGTAGGCAGTTAATTTATTCGAGAATATAAAAGCCCGACCCATTGTCTTCATATCAATAGCTCGCCCGCTGATGACCGGTCACCTCGTGTGTGCTCGTGGCACATTTCGCTTTTACGACGCGACATGTCGGTCGAAAGCCGCGTAGGACGTGCTTTTATACATATATATGTATGTATATAATACACCTGCGTAAGTAAGGTTTGGGACGAGGAAATAATAAAACAATATAGATCGCTCGAGAAGGGTTGAACGTGTTTTCGAATAGGTTTTTCCGCCGCTGCTCGGTCCATTGTACACCACCGCCGTCGTAATAATATAATAATATTATGGCCGCGCACGAGTCCCATGTCAGACTTTTGGATTTCCAGTGTGTTTGTATTTTAACGACTGCGATCAGCTAGAAAAAAAACCAGATATAATATATCGTACCGTGGGTTTTTTCTTCGCCACTCGGTTCGGATACTCTCGGTGGGTGTATTGAATTTTAAAGAAAAGATAAATCGTTTCTTCAATAATACGAATCTGAACGAAATGTGAATGACATAAGGATCAATAATAGTCTTAACTCTCAACACACCCACCAAGAGTATCTGATACGAGTGGCGAAGAATACTCATGGAGTGCAGTATGCCCTGTTTTCTTGTCTATTCCTTTTAATCATACTTATCTTTGTTTTACTTTGCCCCCCTTATCGACATGATCATTTTCTATGATAAAAAAAAACCTAACTCAAGTTATGTTTATTAAATTTTTTTTTCCAAACAATAAACAATCGCAATTTTCCATTTAACCTTAAAAATATATTCATTTAAAAAACTTATTATTTAAGAATTGAAACCCAAAATTAGAATTTAACTTTGAAAATATTAATCTGCTCTTCTGAAAAAATAATTAGGTACATCCTTTTTTTTTTCGTCGGAAATGTCTATATAGATCCTAATATTTTCAAAGTGATCTTAAAACAGGTTTTGTACTGAATATAAGAGAACGTTTGAATTAAACAAAACGTAATATCTAGAGGAGTGCGTTTATTTTGCAATGATATCATATTAATTCCAAAATAAATATCTCTCATTGATTTCAAGTATAGTAAACAAGAATTTTTATTCAATACACTATGCACTTTTTTTTTAGCCTTCTCTCCCATTGGTTCTTAGAGTTATATATTATTTTTACATTATCTTATACATAACCTTTAATTATGAACAAAAGACCTGTTTAACATTTATAAATATTGTGTTATAATATCCTTTTGAAATCCTATAGCCGATGAAAATATAAAATGTATCGTTTTTAAATCATCTATGAGCTTATGAATTATAAAAACTTCTAAAGTAGGATAAAATGTTAACATTCACCAAGTGTAGTGCATACACCACACATACCAAAGAAATAAAAAAAATAGACATCCCTTGACGAATTTTTCTTATATCGTAAACTATACAATTCGTTAGTATTTAAATTAATTTTACAAATAAACAAAAGTCATCGCAAGTGGTTCCACAATAGTTTAAAATTTGATTTTAGATTCTTAGTGGAACAAAGAAGTAAGTGTTTTTACAATGACGTTTACAATGATGATTATTTTTTTATTATATTTTCTTTTTGTGTACACGTTTTCGTATCAAAATACGTATCCAAAAGTTTTGAGCAACTATATATTGAATCAAAATTCTCAATTCTCCTTTAGATGGTACTTCTAAGAGGTTATTTTTCAAAATTATTTTCGCAATACTTTTTTCAAAATTTTAGGAAAAACTGCCAAAAATTTTACAAAAAGAGACTCGAAAACTATCTTTTTGTAATCCTAACTTAATGGAAATTTAAATACAGATAGACAATAATATTAGAATTAACATTTTGGAGATCGAAAATTTTGAAAATGTGAAAAAAGTCTAAATAATTTTACATTTACTATCATAAAAAAGTCACCAATTTTTACTAATGACGATGACAAATATAATACGAGTATTATACAGAATTATATTGCATGTATGTAAAATATATATATTTATATATATATATGTATGTATGATAGAAATATGTGAAATGGGAAATTTTAGGTCTATTGAACCACAAATCTTTCATTGGTAGGAAAACATCAACCTCAAGGCAGTCATTAGTCACATAAGTAATTTCTGTATAATCATTTTATATAAGCAAAGTCGGTATGAATACATTTTTAGTAGATATTTTATTTTATAAGTAAACATATAGTATCTATCGTTTCCTATCACACCTATCTGTTCTTTACAAATGTGTTAGGTAGATTATTTACCTAGCCCATTTACCACACACTATCCATGAAAGAAGAAAAAAAAAAGACGTTATTAATTTTAAAATAATTTATATGAAGTGAACGGTGTGAGATTTTCGGATGTCAAAGGGGGCGTTTAGTAAAAGAATATTAGGAAACACTATAAGATCATATTTCATTATTTTTTTGCACATTTTATATCCTATACCTAATCATTTTGTTTTACGACATTTTCAGTGCAATAAACGCGAAACCGTTCTATAACTTACTCTTCTAATCTACATTCAAATCACGTCTGTTGTTCGCCCGAAATAAGCTCCGGAAATTACTTTTACTTAGGTGAATTTTATGAAGTTTTAGATTTGCACGTAAAACATTTTTTTTTCTTTTCCATCAAAGCAGGTTCAAAATGTTATTTTTCGCTACGAAATGATTTTATTTACCGAGCTCAACATTGGCCGATAAAAAGTATAATAACTGCTCAAATATAAGATACGAAAAATGATGTTCACCCAAAAACATTTATATATATATATATTTATAAAATTGTTTGAGTAGTTAAACGATATATTATGGGAAAAGATCAGCAGTTAAACTAGTCTGTTCTTAAGAAACGGAAACTTGAGATTAATGAGCTTAGTAATTTTCATTGTCATAGAAATGCTTGATAAATACGTGAAAGAACTTGGTAATTTTGACAGCGTCTTATTTCTAACCTACTCACCAGAGCCTGATTTACAGATTTTTAGGCCAAGAACTTTGACCTTTAAGAGACCTTTAACACAATTTCAATTGATCATTATTTGTACAACATATTAAAAAATATATATTTCAACATTTTTTGATTTAATTACTAGTAGAAAATTCTTTATTATTTATATATTAGTGTGATTATTTTTCGATTTTCTCAGTAGTTAAACTTAACACCAAGTAAAATTAGCTTTTTATTACAGAAAAATAGCTGTGTTTTCATGCTTAAAACAAAATTAGTTCGGGAATGTAATCAATAATATACTGTACACAGAAAATTAAAATTTTTACCAAACATTTTTTACACATACAACATAATCAATTTAGATTCTGAGTGGTGCAATGAAGGTAAAGCAGTGGTTCTTAAACTTTTTTGGTGAAACACCCCTCTATATCAAAGTACCTAACTGCTAAATCCCCGCATCAGTCAATGCATTTTTGTTTTCAGAAGTATATATATATATATATATATATATATATATATATCAGTAATTTACATTAAAATAAAAACTATATTTGAGGAAAATTATTTTTTTGTACAAAAAATAATATTTAATTAATATACCTCTTCAGTGACTGCCCTGTGCTTGATGAATAGCTATTAATTTTGAGATGTTTAGTTGTATATTGGTTAACATTAAACGCAGATCACCTTTGTAGCAAATATCCAACCGATTTCTTTGTTTCGTTAAAAGCTAAACACAAACACTGAATTCTTTTTCTGCTATATATGTGGGCGGAAAAGAGAGCAGCAAAAAATTAACTATTTCGATTTCATGTTCAATTATAATTGGTGCGCTTATATTTTTTTGTATCACATACATTTGAAAGCTCATCACCCGCTCGAAACTTATCCCCCCTCCCCGGAGGAGACAAAATGCCCCCTGGGTAAAGACTACTGAGGTAGAGTGCATTTTACAATGATATTTACTCGTACTTCTTTTATTTTTATGTGTAGTTACACGTTTTCGTATAGAAATACTTATCCAAATGTTTTGAACAACAATACTTTTTGAATCACTCTTATGCACAAGAATGTACTTTTAGGAAGTCATTTTTCGAAATTCTCCAATTTGTTCTTCAAAATTTAGGAAAAACAATAAAAAAATTGACAAAAATAGCTTTAAATTAATTTTTTAAACCAGACTTTACGATAATTAAAATATACAATATACATAGATAATAGAATAGAAAATATTTCGGTGAAAAAAATGTTTAAAAAAGTTATACAAAAAAATATTTCGTAATTTTATTTTCTCATTACATTTTAAAATGCTAGTTCTTAGCTAATAGTGGAATATAAAACTAGCTAAGAAAAACACATTTTTTTTTTTTTCTAATAATTATATTTTATAACTTTAAAGTAAAATTGCGTTATGTAAACTGAAGCTCCACTAAGAATCGTTCTATTGAATAAATGTTTTATCATTTCTTTAAAATTTAACACACCCACAAAGCATCCGAAGAGCAAATAATTCTCATGGTGTGAAGTATGTCCAGCTTTAAAAAAAATATTTTAATTGATACAAAAATGTTATGTCCTATAATGTTAATTTTCTATAAAATATTTTGAATCAAAATGAGGTTTCTAATGATTGAATGCCAAGTGATTCTAGTCAATAACGTACTCGCCTGAATCAGGCACTGACTACAAAACCTGGATGAATCTTGAATTAAATCGAATTTAGTGAGAAGAAGTGAATGTCTACAAATAATGACCAAAAGAAAAGCCAGTAAACATCAATGTGGCTTTTTGAAAATAATGCTCTTGTGACTTTTTAGAAAAATATTTTTTTTCCCTACGAAAAGGATACTGCTCTCTGGTCCTTGATCGTTGAATTTCCAAGGAAATTTCGTAATATCTCACCACTTTGTCACTGGGATATTTTCAAATGGAGAAAAATGAAATACAACGAAAATAGAATGAAAAAATTTCAAGTATATTATACCCGGGGGAGTCGGAAACTCACCATTGAAGTTTTTACAGGGATGTAGCCGAGGTACATATTCGTAGAAGTGATTCGGGAAAATACGTCGTTTCTTTGTATCCGACCGAATCGCTCTTGAGCGGATTCTGCGATAATGACCGTTTTCCTTGACAATCCCCCCCCCACGGTGGCTGCATTGTAAACAATACCGATTTCACCGAACATTTTAAAGCGGATTATTCACGTCCTTTTCGGCTTTCTGCCTCGAGATTTTTGTTTTTATCAAAGACAATAATAATTATTAACCAGCAGTAGTTAGTTTCTAGGAATCCGTTACGGTGGTACCAGGTCGGAGAAATTAAACAAAAGGCCTCCCTTACAGCGTCTTTATATTATTTCTTAAAAACAAAGTGATATTTCTTTGAAATAATTCCCCCCTTGAATGTTAATTCTTAATTTAGGGTTCTTTTTTTTTTTTTTTTTTTTTTAAAAACGATTCGTGAATAGGCGCTTGAAAAAAGTTATAATAATCGATAAAATGATAATTAGTTTCCGAAGTCTTTTTTGTCAAATATTGGATTTTTTTTTCCAAATTTTGAGAAAATTATAGAGAATTTTGAAAAATTATCTCTTATAAGTACTATCTAGAGGCAAATCGGGATTCAAAAAAAGCTGGTCGAAACATTAAGACAATTATTTCTATCCAAAAACGTGTACACATAAAAAAAAATGAAAAATAAACATTGTAAAAACACTAGTTTCTTCAATCCGCTCAGAATTTAAAAAAAAAGTGTGGGTCTTGGGACCCCCGAAAGAAGTGAAGCTTCAAAGAGATATGTTACTGAATTCATTTTTATAAACGCTCTTCAATCTTAAATAATGCTCGAATGAAAAAAACTTTTGGGGAATTACGAAAAAGTTTTATGTATGCCACATGTCCTTGAACACTATCATTGATTTTCGATGAGTATTAATATTATTTTGATGAAATAACATTCACTTGAATATACGAAAGTACAAGTATGTAGAAAAGAAAAAAAGAAACTGAGAGTGTCTCGGGCGACCATCGGAAAATGTGAAAATATAAGTATATATGAGCTTAGAATTATAGATTTATTATGCAGAATTTGAAGTAAATATTTTTAATTTAAAACACGTGCTTTCATATTATTTGAAGGATAGGTTTAAAATTGTTTAAGAATAATATTTAAAATTTTTCTACCAATTTATATTGTATAAATATAAATATTATTGTAATAAATTGATAATTTAAACCAAAATATCAAGGTGAGAAATGAGACATTTATTGGGGAAAAAAGTAAAAAAAAGACAAAAAAGAAAGGATGTACTTCGCACCTATTTATTTACTTTTATTATTATTTAAAAATATTTACTTATTATTTGCTTGGGTGTTTACATAACGGGGGAAAAAAATAAACATCATTGTAAATTCATAAGCTTCTTCGCTTCGTTTAGAATCTAAAAAAAAAGATAAGACAAATAAGTTCAAAATTTGCTTACGCCAAAATATTTCTCATATTATTTTCTATTTATATTTAATATTTCTTAAAATTTAGATTAAGAAAAAAGTCTTAATTGTCAAATTTTGGAAGTTTTCCCAAATTTTGAGACAGCTATTGAGATCTTCGAAAAATTACCTCTTATGTGTACCATATCGAGGTAAATCGGGTTTCAAAAAGTTTCATGTAAAAAATCTTGGACGAGTATTTCCATACGAAAAAGTTTTTATAGAAAAAACAAAATTAAAGTAAAAAACTTCATTGTAAAATTACTAGCTTCTTTGCTACACTCAGAATCTAAAATGTTTTTTTATTTGCTTAGAAATAAAATGAAATATATTATTATGCTAGAATTTATTTTCTATCACTTTCAAAAAAGAAAAAAAAAACAAGGCATTTGTCTCAAAATTCGATCCCTAGTAATGAATATTTATAGTAAATAAATTAAATATATTATAAAGTAATAATTATAAAAATACAATAGCACAAACCGAAAACTATTTCAATATGATTAAAATATTGAAATATATTATATCACATATTTTGGTGACAAACAAAACCCTAATTATCTCAGAGTTTTATGTAATAAATCAACTAACATCAATTTTTACAATACACTTAATATTTTCCTCCACAACCAAATTTCGTAACTATACAAAAATCTGAATCGAAATCGGCTTCTTCCGTTTTTTTCCTTTTAAAATATGTTATTGTATTATTATAGTTTATTCTTTTTTCGTTAAATATTATAGCGAAATTATTTGTTTATTGTTACAAATTTCAAATTATATTACATTTATATGTTGATAATAAATAACAAACACGCAATATTATATTCATTAAATTATGTAATTTCGATACGTCATATGCCAATCATCAGGACACTTACTTATCCTGACCAACGTTGTCATTAATTATTCCGGATAATCGGAATTCTTCGGTACTGTAAAATACATACAATGATAGCATCGGCCACGTGCCACTTAAATTCGTTCGTTCTTCTCCGCACTCCCGAGTAAGCAGTGCCTATTTTTTGTCACTTTTCGTATTACACTCGGTAGAAAGCTGAGAGAAGTGTGAAATTATTATTATTATTATTTTTTTTTTAACCATTTATCAATCATTTAAAACATTTTTATCAAATCCATTTATTTGTTTATTATTATTATTATTATTATTTTTTTTTTTAGATTTTTGATATTTGAAGTCAAAGGCTCAGAGTTAAATACAA
>JAIPRM010015600.1:0-10054 GCA_025469315.1 Stegophylla sp. TES_Ste_2020 | reverse complement strand
ATTTAATTTTTCTATGTAAAATAACAATAAATAAATTAATAAAGAATATAATATATTTATCGAAAGATTTTTGCCCCTCCCCCCTATTATTAATTAGTATTAATCGCCCTTTACATTGGGACATTTACACCGTGGTAAAATATACATAGTGAAATTTTACCGGGGGGGTAAAAATTCACTAGTGAAATTTTACCCAGTGAAATTTCACCTAAAGTAAAAATTCACTAGTGAAATTTTACCGGGGTCAAATACCGCTAGCGAAATTTTACCGGAGAGTAAAAATTCACTAGCGAAATTTTACCTTCGGTACATTTTACCGGAGTGTAAAATATCGCTAGCGAAATTTTACCGGGGGGGTAAAATATCACTGAGGTAAATTTTCGCGGTTACGCCGGAACAGTAGAAACAAAAAAAACATTACGTTAAAATCACAGCTATAATTATAAAGCAAAGTTCGCGTTCGAAGTCTTTTTGAAATCAGACACGACAAGCTTACGTTTTTTGTTACGTCGTCACGTACACGCCCTCACCGCAGCAACAACACGCACTTACGACGGGGTTAAAACAGTAATAATAATATGGCCATATGTAAACTCCCCTAAAGTTATATGAATTCCCCTAAAAATGAAAATTCTTATCTTTTTTTTTTTCTTATCAAATAGTGAACTCCCCTAAAATTTATTTTGCTACCATATTACCATAATAATAGCCATTATTATTTTATATTATATTAATCAACAAGTGTTTGAAATCCAAAATTGCTTACCAAAATCTAACAACCAACAAATTGTATTAAAATTAGATATAGATATTTAATATAATTTAATCCTATCGAAAAATACCTGAAATGTAATGTTAATATTTGTATAATATCATATAAGCATTGATATCACACATTGAACATCTACTTAAATAATTTTCAAAAATCAAAATTCGATTTTTATTCTACGAAAAAAATCAATCATGTTAAACCACTACTTGTTACAAGCCCAAACGCTAGTGACTCTGCAATTGACAAAAATAGAATACCTTTTTTTTAGGGGAGTTTACACATTATGAACACTACAGAAGCAAAAAATTTTTTAGGGGAGTTTACTAACAGGGAAATTTACAACATTTCATTTAGGGGAGTTTACAATCTCCCAATAATATATTTGAGTAATATTGTGTAATAATAATGTGAAACCGAATCGAAAGTGCGGTCGAAATAATAACTTTGCGGCCAAGGAATGATAATAATAATAATAATAACACTTACACGATTTCGTGTGCGGGAACGAGCCGAGAACGATAGGGGATGAATGTAGTAAAATTTAATTAGAACGAACCGCCACGATAAGTCTCCCCTGCTGAGCAGGTGATGTTTTACAGTTTTTCTCCTTATCGCGTACAATAGTCAATAATAATATCTGAAAACGTTCATAACAAATTAATTGCTTCGATATTTAATTATGTATACTTGACGTTTATGCGTAATGAGTTTAGTTCGGATTTCGCAGACATTCGCTTTTATTTTAAATTCTGATTGGAGCAAATTGGCTGGAGTTTTTACAATGACGTTTATTTTATAACTTTTTTTTTTTTTTTTTTTGTCAACAGACACTTTCTCGTACAGGAAAATTTGTCCGAAAATTTCGACGAACGACTTATGTATCACAATTATTTGTATCTAGGTGATTCTTTTAATACTTAGGTCATTTTTGGAAATTCTGCATAGTATTCTCAAAATTTGGGAAAACGTTCCAAAAAACTTGTTTGACAAAATAAAACTCAGAAACTTTCTCCGTTAATAGTAAAATACAACACTGAACGGGTAAAAAATGCATTTTTTTTTTTTTTTTTTTTTGTCATCATTACAAACTTTATAATTTTTAAGTAAAATTATCTTGAATAAACTGAAACTCGGTTCAGAATCGTCATTCAATACTACCATAAAAGTATCCCCTTCAAGGACCGAAGTATACCCAAGGTACAAAGTACGTTTTTTTTTCTGTTGAACTAAAAAGAAGTTTTGTGATAAATTATATTTATATAGTCTTCTTAGAATGAATTAATACACACAATTTTCTTATTTTCTTTTTTATCCATTTTTTTTAAAATTTTGATGCTTTTGAGTTTTTAGAAATTTTTTTCAAAATATTTTCTGAATCATGGTGTTCCAAAAATTAATATTATCTAAATTAATTATTTTTAGTACTTAAAAAAAAAAATGAAAAAGAAAAACATTAATCATTCAAGTTGTTAAGTAGTTAAGAGAAATAGTTGGGTGGAAAAACAAAATTTAAAGTGAAATTATATATTATACAAACTGTCAACTGGCTGTCATTATCAAATATTTGAATATTTTATATTCTGAGTGGAGCAAAATAGCTAGTGTTTTTACAATGATGTTTATTTATTTATTTTTTCCTGTGTACACATTTTTGTGTAGAAATACTTGTCCAAATGTTTCAACCTGTTACTTTTTTAAATCAAAAATTTCCTATAGACGATACTTTAAAGAGGTAATTTTTCAAAATTCAAATTAGCTTTTCAATCATTCGGGAAAAACTATATTTGCAATTTAATAAAAACATATTTAAAATTCTTTTTTTTTTTTAATCCAAACTCTGGGAAAATTTAATTACTGATAGACAATAATGTGAAGAATATTTAGGTGAAAATCATTTTTAAAGTGTAAAAAGAAAAAGCCGGGCATAATTCGCACGATGGGTGAGATTCTTTTGACGAATGTATTGAATTTTAAAGAAACGATAAATCATTCCTTCAATAAAACGATTCTGAACGAGGGAAGTTAATAATATAAAAAATAAATAAGAAAAAAAATGTTATAAAAATATTAAAATTTTTTTTTCACATTTTCAAAATTTTCTTGCGCCAAAATCTTTCTACTATTATTTTCTATCTATATTTAAATTTTCATATAGTTCGGATCAAAAAATAATGGTTTCCGAGTCGTTTTGGTCAAATTTTGGGTAGTATTTTCCAAAAAAAAATGAAGAATTGAGAAATTCAAAAAATGACCACTTTAAAGTACAATCTAGAGGCTTTTACTTTTAGACAAGTATTTCCATACGAAAAGTTGTACACAGAAAAAAAAATAATAAACATCTTTGTAAAAACACTAGCTTCTTCACTTCGTTCAGAATCTAATAAAGTACATCGTATTATTCAGAGTGACATTCGTGATCTGCTAAAGGATCGAGGACGGAGGTCCTTTAGCCGATCACCTCTTCCTCCCCTCTCACCCCCCCCCCGTTAGTACACGATTCGAGCTCCGGTTAACGTGGCGACGGCCGTTAATTTATAATCGTGGAAAGATTTCAATCATCCCGGACGGGAACGAGGTTGGTTCTATTCTCGCGGGTGGGTTACCGTGGTTACTGGTGTGTGAACCGAGTTTGAGTTTCGGGCGACTGACGCGGCTATGGAAATTGTTATTATTAATCTCGTTTTGGCGGCGCTTTGTTGAGCCGCAACAGCAACGGCAGTATGTTATGTAGAGGCGTGTGCGCCGTCGGAGAAAACTTCTCGTACGGAATTATACAGGGTGATCTTTTAAGCGTGCTCACCCCCCATCGTTGGCGGTAAAAATGCGAAAATTAGTAATTATTTTTTTACTCAGAATTTTTAAACTGCTGTAAAAACCGCGTTTTCCTTAGCTCATTTTTTTCGTGTCGCATTAAGAATGTTCTGTGGCAATTTTTTCAAATGTTTTTACTGAAGAATTTTATTCGGGTTATTTTTCTATGAATTTTGATGCATTCGAAATTCCAACGAGTAGATTTTGAATAATTCAAATTTAAGTATTAATATGGATATTATTGTGTAGATTCGCAATAATTATTCACAAGAGAGTGTTTTTTTTTTTTTTTTTTTTTAATTTGAATTGTTCAAAAACTACTAGTTCGAATTTTGATTTCGATACATCAAAGTTAACAGAAATACAACTCGAATGAAATTTCGCAGTTAAAATAAGGGATTGAAAAAGATAATATTTATAACACCATAGGAAATCCTCAAGGTGACATAAAAAAAAAAAGGGAAACCATTGTGTTTGTACTGACTTGAACGTTTCGAAAACTGAAGACACCAATTTTTGCCACATAAGGGTTGAAAACGGGGGTGAGTACGCTCAAAACAATCACCCTGTATACGCGCACTAATGGACTATACGATACGTGTATCGCAAGGATGAGAGCTCTCGCCGGGGTATTGTTAATGACGACGATATTACGCGCCGTATACAGATATACGTGTAGGAAACTGTTCCGGTCGAAGCGAGAAAACAGATGATATCGCGCCGGGACGAGCGGAAAATCCCGTTTTAGATCAATGAAAATGATTCAAAACGATAAACTATAATAATGTACGCGACGGTGGTCGAAATTTATGTAAGCCATCTCACCGTCAACCCCCGCACCGACCGTGTTTTAAACCGTCGCCGCCCGGTACGCATAAATTCCAAACAAATAATTACTGTAAGTAGCACCGACCCCCGCAAACCCAAACAGCACCCCACAACACCACCGCCGTCGTGCCATCATTATGTTCCTACTGTCAGTGCCGGATCTAGGGGGGGGGGCAAGTGGGTATCAAGAGGGCGTTCTTAAATTTATGAAGAAAGCTTAGTTTGGGTGTATTAAAAATGTACAAATGTTTCAATTTTTTTTTTTTATTTAAAATGTTTAAATTTGAAAATTAATATTATATTATACATTATTTAGGAATTTATATACCTAACTATTTTTGTTTGACGTAGACGATATCTTAAAGTTCGTTAAAAGTTCATAAAAATTATTAATGTTATAGAAAAAAAAATTTTGTGTTAAAACACCCCCTCTTCTTCCCAAGGACGGACCCTTCAGCTCCATATGTGGACATATGGAGTGCACAGTTAAGGGCGCTGCATTTTCACTTGCCCTGTTCGCCGAAAGTTTAAAACCAGGTAAAATAATAGATGGTTTTGTCACGAAAAAAAAAAAGAAAAGGAAAGAAATATAATTGGTTAATTTTCCCAGAAGGGTGACCAAGGGACTGTGTTGGCCAAGGGCGAAAAAAGCTTAAACACTGACACGATTTTAAGTATATAGGGTTAAGCCAAACGATGAATAATTTAACGCGATGATTGCTGCCTTTAAAAACGTTATTAGTTCTGTTCTTCGCGCTGTTAATGTTTCTCCAAACGTAATTCGAAAATAATATAGAAAGTAAAATACAACTGCTGCTGGGTTTTAAGTAAAAACTCGTTTACTTTATGTTCGTTTAAAATTTAAATTTATTGAGAAGAATTAAATAAATTAAAAAATTAAAATGCTATTTGACCGGTTAAACGTTGATGCCTGCATTCGTCGTGGTTAGGTTATTATTGAGTAAAAATTCAATAATCGTTTCGTTAGACAAACGAGTAAATGAAATGGTATCAATTTAATTCAAAATAGATGAATTAATTTTTTTACATCAAATTTATATGTACATAAACGCACAACATTTTACAAACAGGCTCAAAGCGATTATTTTCTCGTTTTGTGAATTGTTTTTTTCAAATTAACATTTCAGGTACTGTTTCTTGAATAAATATATAAATAATTTGAGTTCATGATATCCACGAAAAAATATTGAAAGAATTTTTATTAATAAATAAAATTCTCAAAACAAAATTTGACCACTTTTGTAATAAATTTATAATTTCGTAAATCAGCGGTTTTTTTTTTATAAGTTTTCCAATACAATTTTGAATATTATTTACTGAAAATTTAATACTCATATAAATATTATATTATGTCTTTAACGACACTAATAAAATCTCAAAAATCCGTTAATTAATTTTTCTTTATGTCCTTTTAAAGTCAGGATTCACATAAAACTAGTTATTATAATGTTAAATAACGATATTTTTTTTCAATCAAAACCTTGTTTTAATCTAAATAATAATTGTTTTAATGAACATATACCAACACGATTGTGAACTAAAATCGTTTTGCCAAAATAAATGCACAAAAGTTGTAACTCGGATTACCTTCGCAGGATTGCCACGCCTACTGTTGACATACACCAAAGATCGCAGTGAATGTTGCCAAATTATCCTTCGTGCGGTCGTACACCCGTAGTTGTTGACATTTACAATTAGTACTTGGGGGGGGGGAATGTTGATCACACTTAAAGCGAGGCATATATTAGATATATTAGGACAATTGTCTTCAAACTTTTTGACTCGTGACCCACTTTAGCCAAAACAAGTTCGAATTGTTTAACGTATGATGCCATTGCAGAAGTGTTTTCAAAAATTGAGTAAATAAAAATTTTCATTGTTCTAAGTGAAATTAATTTTTTTTTTACTGTATGTAATGATACAAAACAAAATATATTATATTGTCATGATATAGAAAAAAAAAGTATATTATGTAATAATACAAACAAAAATTAATGCGTTATATGACTGACTGTTTTCACACAAAATATTTTATCTCTGCTCAATTTTACACAATGCAAACTTCCTGTGCATAAATAAACACTAAAATCTTTTAATGATCTTCCATTGAACATTTTTTTTTAAGTTTTTTGGTCACAAAAAAGCTCAATCAATTGGTTTTCTAAGTCAGTATAGACATATTCACAGTCACTATTATATATACTCTAAATTATGTTTCAAACCAACCATAATTTTTATGAAGATCTTTGAAAAAATACTCGTGAAATAATTTCACTAAAGCTGTTCAACTACTCATTTACAAAAAGTAAAACCCATCGCTATACCTTGAGTGTTCATTCTTATCTTCTACAAACATAGAATAATAATTTTTGTCGAGATATACACAATATATTTATATAAATATGGATTTTTTTTTTTAATTTTAAACAGAAAACTTATCATGATCTAATCTTAAAATTCACGTGAACCAAAATTGGGTCACTACCCATTGTTTGAAGACCACTGTATTTGGAGATATTTTCAACGGTAATAAGACATCATTGCTCTGTTACAATATTATTTTCAAACTTTTAATCTGCATTCAACAAGACTTGTGTCTGACTGTTTTATTATATATTGAATTGTATGCTGGTTAAGCGAAAATCCGAAATTCGAATCATTTTTAATTTACTTTATTTCAAACTTAACAACGAAAAATATGAAAGACTTTTTTATTTTATTTATAAATTCAATGCACTTTTAAATTTTGTATGAAAACGAAAATAATTTTTCTCGTTTCAGCACTAACAAATATAAGTGACTAAGTGATAAAGAAAAAACAGCTATAAAGAACGAATAAATTACAGGAGATTAAATCGGTTTGATGTTATAATTTTGAAAATGATTTAGTGCTGATTTTAATATTATCAATTCCTTCACAAGGATAAAATAGAAAAAAAGAGTATACAGTTTATTTAGTCAGTTCGCATCATTTGGAGGGAGTAAGCTAAATTTTCAGTTTAATGATGAACACGTTTAACAAATTAATACCAGTGCATAGAATTATATTATTGGAGTGTTAAGCTCTTTTAACATTCAACACTGATTGGAGTGATTTTAACAAAAATATATTTGCACGTAATAACAACAAGTAAGCTTGCATACAATTTTCCACCCTAAAAATAATAAATCGAAGATTTTGCTGAATTATAATGAAAAAATAAATCCACCACCTAACCTAACGAAATATTTGATATTAAATTTAATAATTTCAAAAAAATATGAATTTCGGTCAAATCGAATATTATTATTAAGTTTGAAATGTTTTTTTTTTCTCCAAGATAACATTCTGTGTTCTACCCTATTTTTTACTAGAGTTTGAAAACTCATCGGGGGGGGGAGTCGTGACCCGATAACCCCTATTGCCTTGTACCTACAAAATATCGTGTACACGACACACACACACATATATATATATATAGCTCATTTAATCGATTCGGAAATGTCACACCCCTTACACGTCGTCATCCATCTCTCCTTCTTTCTCTCTCTCTTTGTCACCCTTTGGCTCGTCCGTGATATTTATTATAACCGTTCCAGAACGGAGGAAAAAAAAATATCGAAATAATAAATGTTTGTAAATTATTGCCGAAATAAAATGTAAGCGATTCGTACGGCGTTCATGCGTGTACACAATACTTAAATTTATGATGAGCGGGGGGAGGAGTGATAGTCGGATAAAAAATATGTATCGTATATTTCGGTACAGTTGTTTCACGAATGGAAAACGGACTAAATTTGACAGCGTTGCACACATTATTATTTAGACCGTATTTTATAATAATTCTGTTTTTACTTGTACACTGTCTAACTTGTTGGCTGATATTACTCAGACGCACAAAATTCTATACAGGATGTCCTAAGGATCACATAAATTAATCCTTTTTGTTATATTATATCCTTAAGTAAATGAAGATAATTGGATTTTATTTTAAAAATCGATAAAAATAGTTCGAAATCTTTTGAAACATTAAAATGTATCTTTTTATAGGCATTCAAAATTTATATACAGAAATGAAAAAAAATTAAAATCAATAATTTATATCAAAATCATAATATTGAATTAAAAATTCTAAGTTTGAAATTAATTTGAAACCCAATTTTAAATACCGATAAATTTTTTTCAAAAAACCGAAATATTCACTTTAAATACATTCCAAGTAATATCGAAATTGAAATACTTTCGTTTATATCTTTTTTTAATCCAAACGATATGATAATTTAAATTTAGATAGAAAATAATATGAAAAATGTTTTGGTGCACGAATATTTTGAAAATGTAAGTACTCATCGAATTGTTTTCCCGTGTTCTCAATTAATGTGATATAAAAGTAGAATGTAAAACTGGTTGGGTACAAAATAATTTTTTTGTATTATTAACATACTTTATAATTTTTTATTAAAATTGTCTTATATAAACAGAAGCTGCACTCAGAACTTCTAACGATTCTTAGCGAAGCTTCAGTTGATTATAGACAATAATTTATTACAGCTTATTTCAATTGCAGTTTTATATTAAGTGAGTATGTTTAACAATTGTTATATATTTATATTCCATTCGAAATTCGTCTATGATGAAGTCTTGTACTATTGTTGACTTTTTCAAGATTAAGCAATAGCCAAAATTACTTTTGGAATAGGTAGTAACTGAATAGGGCATATACCAGTTGCCCTCAAAAGTACCTTTTTTATACCAATTCCCCCCAAACTATCTGGAAAAAATGTACCAATTGCGCTCAACCCGTTGTACCAGTTGCTCTCAACATATTTTCTATGCACTACAAAGTACCGTGTAATATATAGGAGGTAAATAGGTATTAAATTATGAAAGCAAAAAAATGCATATTATATGATTAAATAATTTAATGACAGTAATAAGCACACACATACATAGTAATTTGTCAATAAATTAATTTAAGTAAAAAATAAAATCTAAAAAAAAAGTATTATATTTTAATAAACATTATAATACCGAAATTAGTGAAATTTCGCTTTGAAATGATTTAATGATAATAACAGTGTTTATATTTCCCAATTTTTACTTGGCATTTGGTATATTCTTGTGTGTACTACATACTACTTGTATGTGCTTGGCATCTGATATATTTAGTTGAGGGCAACTGGTATATTTTATAAATGCTGAAAACATCTGGCTGAGGGCAACTGGTCAACATCCACCGAATAATCTGTGTCCACTAATGTCGATGACGGGAGAATTTCTAGTCCCATTTATTTTTGAAGTTACAGCGAAATTAATAAAATTGATTTTATGAAAAAAAAAAAACGCATATTTTGTTGTTTTTACTTTATAAAATTAAAACATGTTTTTTTTTTCGATTCTGAGCAAAAGCTTCAATCTCCCTAAACCCCTCCAGTGACTATGCCACTGATAATGATAATAAAAATTATATAAATTTTGATTTTTTTTTTTTTGTGCTGACGAGAGCTTAACACCTCTTGGATTTTTTCTAAATCCACCATAGTGACGACACCCTGTATCTCGAAAAGTATTTTCCGCACGGTCTTGCGTTTCCCCCACTTGTGGAGCGACGATTCACACACAGTGCTATTTAGATTTCCTTC
>JAIPRM010015599.1:0-10054 GCA_025469315.1 Stegophylla sp. TES_Ste_2020 | reverse complement strand
TCTATGTTTAAATTTTCATAAAATTCTGATCAAAAAATTATGGTTTTCGAGTCGTTTTTGTCAAATTTTGGGTAGTTTTTTCTAAAAAAAACATTGAAGAATTGAGAAATTCAAAAAATGACGGAGGCGGATCGGATTTCAAAAAGTTATTGATCGAAAAGTTATACACAGAAAAAAATAAAAATAAAAAATAAACATCATTGTAAAAACACTAGCTTTTTCACTTCATTCAGAATCTAAAATTAAATTGAAAAAATTAGTTTTAAATCAGAAAATAATCATTCAAAAATTACGTTAAAGGGCATTCAGTTAGATGCCAAAAATAAAGACAATTCTAAAAGAAAGTCCCAAATTTTATTCCTCTCAGATATCTTTTTTATTCACAACTAAAGCAATCAACTAATGATCTATCTAATAATAATTTTTCATATTAATTTGTTTCAAATTATTATTAGTAAAATATTTTGAACTTTTACTTGTATTTATTTTGTGTATTTTTAGTTCAAACGTCGCTGCGACTAAACCCAGCAATAATGACGCCGCGCGTTGAAATCGCGGCGATTCCACACTGTACGCGGTCAGTGGAGGGAGGGTAGGTCGGAGGAGAAAAGAGCCGCCGCCGATTGCGGTGGGATAGTAGACCGGAGTGACGGGAGACGACGAATAGGGACGCCACTCCGGTTCACTTGACCGACCTACCGCAATAGGCTTTTCTCCTCTAACCTCTCCGATAATCGCTGTGATTCCAACACTTTACGCACCTAACCTGTTACCGAGATCCAAGGACGCGACGGAAACGGTCGCATTGCGTTTATAATGATATTATTGTGGTTAATAATTCATTCGATTCACGTACACGAATATCAGATGCTCTTACGTATATTTGTATTCTGTTAATAATATTATTGTTGAAAATAATATAAACGAAGTTGAAATAATTTGATTTGACTTGTTAAACTAAATATTCAGAAACACTTCACACTTGATAGTGTTAGGTATAGTTCTCAAAGCAATCCACTAGTTACACGTCTTATGACACAGGAACGTTTGTAAGGAGTCCTTCAGTTTCAGAGGGTGCTAATTAAACTTTCAATAATTTGTACTTTTGATTACAACATAATTCTAGACTGACATTAAACCAAGTAAAATGTTCGAGAACGTGTTCGTTCTTAAAAATTATTTCACTGCTATTGAACAAAAAAAAGCTAATAAAGGGATACAATTAATATATTTTCAAATTAAAAATTTCAAAAATCTAATTAATGAAAATCCCATACCAAATGATATATTTAAAAAAGTACATGCATAAAATAATATAATGTGTGTGAAAATAATTATTATAATAATACTAAATAGTCATAGCTTTGACTAATAATTGTATAACATGACCGTATTCAGCATATATTTTAAGAGTAGAAATGGGGGGGGGTATTAAGTATTTGGAGACATTTTAAGACTGCATTAGAAAATAAAATAAAATGGTAAGCTACGAAATCTGAAATCGCAACTCTTTTTTTATTTATGATTATTATCTATTTTCCTGGCTCAGTCATTGTTATTGATAAATTATATCTTCAATTAAACGATTCTGCGTGGAGTTTTAATTTACATATGACAATTTTACTTGGAAATCATAAAATTTATTAATATAACAAAAAAATAAATAAATAAATAAAAAATGAACATCATAGTAAAAAAAAATAATATTTTTTACTCTGCCAGTATTATATCCAACTATTAATTGAGAACAGAAAATAAAAAATTTAAAAAAATTTTGATGATAAAAAAAATATAATATAAAATACATTTTCAAAATTTTCTTGCGCCAAAACATTTTTCGTATTATTGTCTATTTATATTAAAATTTACATAAAATTTGGATTAAAAAAAAAGTTTGCGAGTCGTTTTTGTTAAATTTTGAAGTGTTTTTTAGAGAAAAAAAGAAAAAATAAAGATCATAGTAAAAACACTAGCTTCTTTGTTCCACTCAGAATCTAAAAGTAATTTCAAATTTAGTAGATAAGAATCATATATTTTTCTATAATTAAGAGTGTGAATCAAGGGTGGTTGAACCGGCCCCTCTGAATACGGTCATGAAGTATTACTTTTTCTACGTGTGTACAAAAGTGAATTACAATAAAGCTTAACATTAATTACATTTACAGTCCGTTTAGAAAACTAAAAAATGAATAGAAGTCCGATAAGCGGAACCTCGAGTTTTTTTTTTATACACTAATAATAAATAGCTATATAAAAAATAAACATACACATTGGAAAATAAAAAAATAAAATTAAAATGTAAGCTTAGAAAATCATAAAATTATAATAAGTAGAAATTAGAAATCTAATACGTACAGAAATAAGACACACATACAAAGCGAAAAATAAAAAACAAATCTACCACGAGGAAATAACAGTAATTGAACCATGCTTAAACATTTGTGGCTGGAGAGGCCTAAAGTAGTATAATATTATGCATATTATAGTCATAATTAATTTTTTTTTCGTTTTTAATATCAATACAGGGATTTACACAGCGTATTATCATCCGTTTAAACTTTAATTAACTAAAATCATAATAATTGATAATTACAAGTAAAAAATATCAAGGTTTGGAATGATTGATAGATTTGGCAATCATACACCCCCTCCACCCACTCATATCGCTAAATCTATATACTGTATGTTTCAAAAATCTTATAAATACCGTCCTAATATCTTTGACGTACCTAAACCAATATATTTAAATGTGTTTTCTTTGGCAGTCATTTATGATAGTTATTCATTTTGTTTAATGTGCTTATCAAAATAAGATGGAATTAAAAAAATTAAAAAAGATTTTTATTTCAGAAATAATAATAGTAGGTACCCTATTCATAATAATAAAAAAAAAAATAGAATGATAATACAACAAAAGTCAAATCACTTAAAATACAAATAGTTTTGTCCAAACCAGCTTATTACAACACTGAGTACTCATTATCAATTAAAATTAGAACTATGAAATAAAATTATATTTTGGTTTTCACCACTAAGTGTTCCTAAGCAGTGGCATATTTAGGGGGGATTGAGATTTGAGAAAATGTATTTCCCCACATGCCATTTTTTCTTGTCATTCATAAGATTTTCTCTTTTTTAAATGAACAAAAATCAACCAAAACTTAATCTGTTCAGACTTGATCGGATTTGACAAACATTTTAATCTATTTATTTTTTTCAAAACTCATAGCAAAAATTATATTAAAAACAACTATTTCAAAATTAAAATAATATTTTAAAAATGTTTTTGATTTCTATACTGAAATTTGATTTTTCTCATAGATACCTAAAAAAAAAAAAAAAAAAAAACACATTCGAAAATATCGATTTACCGTAGAGATATTAGGGTAATATTGAACTTATGAAATAGATTATAGGTATATAAATTAATATTACATAACATTTGTGTAGCAATAATAAGAAAATTACAAAATAGGAGTGTGTGTAAATTATATAAAAGCTATGTGAAAAAATCTACATAAAACTGTTCGATTTGCATAATATATAGAATTATAGTATTTACATTTTTAAGCGTGCTCATATTTAATTTTCAGCCGTAGCATAAGACTTTTCAGGCTCATTTAAATCTGCGTCAGTATTCTGTATGTTACATTGCTGTAGCTTGCCTCGTTCAATCACTTCATTCGTTTTTTTTATTTTTTTTGGTAGATACTTAGTATATTATGCTGGAAAAAAAATATTTTAATGTGAGGAGTTATGACATAGAATCATATAAATATTAAAACAATAGGTATAATATATTATACAATGTTAATCGACGTTTGCAAACAGGTATTACATTTTTTAATTAATTATTAACACCATAAACGTCTACAACAAAATTAATTGATTTTTGTCCAGCAAACAAAAGCTATAAGGTGTTTAATCTTTCATGAGACATAGTGCCCATGTGTTTATTTTAATTTTGATTAAGTGCTCACGTACTTTACATTTTATTTTTTATCCTATTCGGAAATTATCACTATAAATTGAAATTTTGTTCAATTTCTATTGTGCTAGAAATACTCAGTTAAAATGCCAGCAAATTCCAAAAATAAATCTTTTTGACATATTTTCTATCCTTCATCATGCCGTCTCAAAGGCCTTGGTAAGATAAAATTACATAAAATATTATCTATAAAATAATTTATTACATCACTATTATGTAAACATCAACTCAAATTTTGAAATGTACTCTTTTTTCTACTACCTACTATATAATACTGTTGATTAATCAGAGTTAGATTTAAATAAATATTCAATGCCTCAGTACTAGGAATGTGTGGTTTTTGATTTTTCATCATGATAAAATAAAAAGTACATAATCCTATATCTAATATTTGGGCAATTTGTTACTGATATTAGATTCTGAGTGAAGAGAAAAAGCTGGCATTTTTTACAATAGTGTTAATTTTTTATTTTTTTTCTATTAACACTTTTTTGCATAGAAATACTTGTCCATAAGTTTCAACCAGCAACTTTTAGTAATTAAATTTGCCGCTAGATGCTACTTTTTAGAGGTCATTTTTCGAAATTCTAAAAATTTTTCTCAAAATTTGGGAAAAACTACCTACTACTTTTAACTACTGTTAAAAAAATAAAATTGAATTTATAAAAAATCGGGTTATGACGATTTTTACCGTATTTTCAAAATACTATTTTGTCAATTTCTGGGTAGTCTAGGCATGCGTTTGAAAAAAGGGGGGTTCCGTCTGGAGTAACGAAAGTATATTAATTCCCACTGCCTGGAAAAAAAACAGTGAAAATTTCAATTCCCAAACAGGCAAATACCGCAGACCTTTGGTGGACGCTGGTGGAGTCGATTTTAGCGTTTCATTAATAAGTTTAAAATTTTTTATTCATTAATATAAATAAGCCACGTGCAATTCGTAATTCGTTATCAAATTTGTGTAATAAATTACTTAATATTAAGTACCATATTGTCACCAAGTGGTTAAAATTCGACCAGAATAACAACAAAATTAATTCATTTATGTGTGATTGTACACTGATCTAGCATATTTTACTGGTATACACGAATTGAATTTAAATGTTGAACTAAAAATAAATTCGTTACATACCTACATCGTTGACGAAAAATTGGGTCTCAGGTGCCCAAATCACTGGGACACTCGCAATCACTTCCATGGCACTAGAGTTGTTTCTCAACTCCCCGACACCACTGGAGATGAAACTCGCTACCCCGAAATCGAAGCCGTTACTCGCCATCCCGTTGTACGTACCAACATACGAGTTCAAAGCATTCGGGTCCCAGGCACTCACGTTCCAGACACTCGCACTCACTTCCATGGCACCAGAGTTGTTTCTCAACTCCCCGACACCACCGGAGATGAAACTCGCTGCCCCGAAATCGAAGCCGTTACTCGTCATTCCGTTGTCCGCACCAACATACGAGTTCAAAGCACTCGGGTCCCAGGCACTCGTACTCACTTCCGTGATACCGGAACCAGTTTTCACTTCCTCGGCACCGGATTTGAATTTCACATTCCCGACGTCGGAGATGATACTTGCTGCCCTGGAATCGGAGCCGTTACTGGCCACCTTGTCATCCGCACCAACGTGCAAGTTCAATAAGGCATTCGGGTCCCAATTATCCAGATCCAAGTACTCCAGGTCCAAGTACTCCAGGTCCAAGTTTTCCAGGTTACAGTTATCCAGGTTACAGTTGTTCAGGTCACAGTTATCCAGGTCCAAGGCACTCATGTCGCAGACACTCGCACTCACTTTCGTTGTACTGGAGCCGGTTTTAAATTCTTCGACACCGGAGCTGGTTTTCATGTTCCCAACGCCGGAGATGAAATTTGCTGCCCCGGAATCGAAGCCGTTACTCGCCACCTGGTCACCCGCTACAGCATACGAGTTCAAGGCACTACTCGGGTCCCAGTTACCCAGGTTCCAGGCACTCGCACACACTTCCGGGGCACTGGATCCGGTTTTAAATTCTTCGACACCGTAGCTGGTTTTCATGTTCCCAACGCCGGAGATGAAATTTGCTGCCCCGGAATCGAAGCCGTTACTCGCCACCTGGTCACCCGCAACAGCATACAAGTTCGAGGCACTCGGGTCCCAGTTACCCGGGTACCAGGCAGTCACATTCATTTCCGCGGCATCGAAGCCGGTTTTCATCATCCCGAAAACGGATACGACATTCACTGCCCCGGAATCGTAGCCACCACCACCACCCTCTTCGCGGAACCGACGGTCTAGGCCGAGTATTTTCGTTTCGCATTTCTTCGATTCCACCTCGCGCACCGAAGATGACGTTGAACTCGAGTCGCACTGCAAATATCGATCGTTCTTAACGTGCGCCCTCCACTCGTGCACCGTCAGACCGGATTTTTGTTTGAACGACTTGTCGCACTTTTTGCACGGGAAATCCTCCGCCTCGCTATCCGCCTCGTACTGCACCGACTGATGTGGTGCCGTCTCGTGCGTCAACGCGTGCACCGACAGGTGTGACTTTTGTTTGAACGTTTTGCTGCACGTGTCGCACGTGAAAGCCTCGGTGCCGAAGTTAGCACATCGGTGTTTCATCAGCTGACTCTGGTACTTGAACGGCTTACCGCACGAATTGCACATGAGAGCCCAGTTGTCGTGTTTAATCAAATGATGTCTCTTCAGCGAGTGCTTGTTCTGGAACCCCGCGTTGCACGTGTTGCACGTGAACAACAGCACGTGACTCGCGTTCTTGTGCGCCGACAACTTGTGCTTCTTCAGCGAGCGTTCGTCCCCGAACGTCTGGTCGCACGAGTCGCACGAGTAATACGATTTGCCGCACATCCGACTGGTTTTCAAGTGTCTGATCCGTTCGCTATTGAACCCGAACGTTTTGCTGCACACGACGCACCGGTACGGCGGCCACGGTTTCTCGTCGAGTTTCCGCACGTGCCGCATTTAGGACTATAAGTGTATATGTACGTATGCGACAGGCTGCACTCGTCGCAGCGGAACTTCCGCGACCGTGTAAATTTTCACGTGCTCGACGGTCGGTGGTGTCGACCAAAAATAACTGAAAATTAATTAGATAATTAGTTATAGCTCACACACAAAAAAGACAATTAAAATGAACATTATCTATAAATCAGAGATTCCCAAGAGGTGGTCTATATTGACTCCCATGGTCTACTCTGACCTCCAAAGGGTCTAGATTAGGGGAAAAAAATTAATTGATGGCGCATGCCATGCAAACAGAGGTCCATAATATTTATTAACAACTATTCAAAATTGTGCATATTGCCCCGACATGAACGATAAAATATATAATCGATAAAAATAATTGTTTTTTTTATTTTCAATAAATGTTGATAATTAATGAGTCCTTTAACGATGACACGACACACATTCCCGAAGTAAAAGTAACTGGAAACCTTAATACACTTAAAAGTCATGATTAGTTTCAGATGAACAAATCAAAACGAAAAAACCCGGTATCAGTTCATTTCATTTCATTCAAGCAAAACTTGCATGAGAAAAAAAATAAACCAATGTAAAAATACTAGCTGCTTTACTTAGAAGTTTTGGTTTCGGTTAGATTATAATAATCATAGTATGAGAAAACAATTTGTTTTGATGTCGAGTTTTAGTTATTTTTTCTTAAAAATCACCAGTCAGTAAATTGAGGTAAATCCATCCCTCCCCCCCCACCATTATTTTAGTCCTAAGCTCGTCCCTGACCATGAGTATTCTTCGCTCTTCGGGTGAGATGTTCTTAGTTGGTGTTTTGAATTTTATTAAAAAACTATAAATAATTTCTTCCATAAAACGATTTTATATGTTTAAAAATTTGTTGTATTCAATAACAGAATAATTCATGCCTATTTCATTATTCGTGTAAATGATCAATTTTGTATAATATTAAATTATTGTAACTTATGTGCTAGTTTTTACTCATATAACTTATATTTGTTTTTCAATAAATTTTTTTCTAATGATCAAATTTTTGGAGTAAAGGTTTTGATCTGCTTACAATGTGCGTGGTTTTAATGTAGGTTGATTTTGTCTACCTGTCAAAAGTCCAGGTAATTTAATATCATAACTTACGTTTGTACGTTTATAAAATGTACCTTAACAACTTAATACCTGTTGAAATCAACTGCATCTGATCATTTTCTTGTTTTTATTAAAATAAAAATCCTATAATAAATAGATCTATAAAATAAAATAAATGAAAATCAATGTATAGTTATTACACTATATATTATGTAAAATATAGAATAAATAAATAAAATAAACTTAGCCTGGAATATTTAGATACTAACAACAAGTAACTACTACTTCTTTAGAGTACTTAAATCTTTTTATTTTCATTAACTATATTTTCATAACTTGATGACGATTTTTGAAATCGAAACCGGTCGTTAATGAAAAATAAAGAAATATTATATTCCAGGCTAGGTTTATTTTATTTTATATTTTACCTAATATATAGTGTAATAGCTATACATTGATTTTTTTATTTATTTATTTTATTTTATGTACCTATACATAATAAGGTTTCTTATTCTATTATTGAGTATTAACATTTTTTTGTTTTTATTACTGGAAACTTGAACGTCAGGTTTGAAATTATTCATGCACCACTACTTTTACTACTACCAATTGTGTAGTTGTGCTGTTTTGGTTATCATTAAATAGGCGTAACTCATTATTCGTTCTAATACGAACACTACAAAATATAGTGCATTATTGTGTAATGAACTTCAAACATTGTGTATAGACAAAATCAATTAAAATTTACTAACTAGTTTACTATTTCCAAATTTACTGTCGGTTCTAACAAAATTTGTTGCTTAATAATAAGAAAAAAAAAATCTACTATTATTTGAACTAACCGTCATAATATGAGAGTTGTGAATCTATCTTTATATGCTCAGAAAATTATTTGTTGAGCTGACTTTCATGAAAATCAAACTCCGTGTAGAAAAACACGTGAGAAATATTTCGATCAAACGAAATCTCTTTTATATGAAAATAAACAGTTTCTTGCTAATTCCAATTTTAAATGGTTGTAGAAAAAAAAAGTCAATTTATGATTTTTCGATATTTTTCAGTATGTATTTAGTAATTTGTACGAGTATATTTTTATTAAATTTTCACGTCCAAGTATCAAAAAATTGAAATTTTAAGACATAGAACGTACAAAAAACGAGAAATTTTCAATATTTTTGAAGTCCTATATACTTAAAATGAGTTAAATGTTTTTGAAGTTTTAAGAAAGAATGCACGTGACTATTTTTAGTAGTATTGGTAAAAGTTTCAAGTTCCTTATTCTATTAATTTTGAAGTTACGTAAAAAAAATTAAATCAATTTTATGTAAATTCGGGTTATGGCATATTATATCATATTTTTGTCAAATTAGGGGTAAATTCAATTTTGAAAAATTATCGCCTAAAAGTACCAACTAGATGCTATTTCCAATCTAAAAAGATACTAAATTAAAACTTTTGACCTGCATTTTTACCCGAAAAAGTGTCTTTATACATAAAAATGCCAGACATATTTCGCACCATGGGTATTCTCGAATTAGATTTTGGGGGTGTGTTAAATTTAAAAGAAACGATAAATCATTTCTTCGATAAAACGATTCTGAGTAGAGCTTCGGTTTATGTAAGACAATTTTACTTAAAAATTATAAAGTTTATTACTATTAAAAAAAATATATATTTTTTACTCAGCTAATTTTACACCCACTATTAACTGAATGGTATTATGCAGAAAACAATAATTCCACAAATTTCTATTTCAGAGCAATTGGATGTTTTACAGAAAGTTATATGGCATTATTTTAAAAATGAAATTACTTATAATAATGTATTCATTTTGTCTTAAAATATTATATTCTTGAATAACACTTACCACACCACCACCAGTTTATCATTATTGTATACCATAATAAAATGTAATTTCAAATAAATGTAAATATGTAATTTTCTTGTTACTATAGTATTTCATTATTATTTTCTATTAGATTATTTGTAATATTGTTAATTTACT
>JAIPRM010015598.1:0-10055 GCA_025469315.1 Stegophylla sp. TES_Ste_2020 | reverse complement strand
AATATTTTTAAAATTATTTTCAAAATTAAAAGATCGTAAATTATTAACCATTAGCAAATTTTTATACTTTGAAAAACTAAGTACATTATTTCTTATATTTTTTTTTTTATATTTCTAATGTTCATAAAAATGTATTTGAAACACAGAGTATGTGCAGTAATACATTTAATACCTAATGAAAACTCTAAAAATGAATGGATTTTGTTTTTTTTACTATCAAATTTCAAATTTTATTATCAAATATGCTCTAAAAAGTTGTAAAATTAAAAAATATGCTCTTAAAACTACAAAAATCACCAAATATGCAAAATTATGCACTATAAACTTTTAATATTTATCACGTAGCGTCATGAAATGAATTTCTAGCTCACCTAGCAATTTAATTTAATTGCTCATAAAAAACATGCAAATGCAACAACTTCCGAGCCTTAATTATTATTATAAAAGCCGGACATACTTCGCACGATGGGTGTTCTTCGCATCTCGGGTGTGAAGCTCTTGATGGGTGTATTAAATTTTAAAGAAACGATAAATCATTTCTTCAATAAGACGATTCCGAACGAAAGAAGTTAATAATATAATAAAGAACAAATAATATAATATAAGAAGAAAAAAAAAAATGTTAGAAAAATGTCCAAAATTTTTTTTCACGTTTTCAAAATTTTCTTGCGCTCCAAAATCTTTAAATATAATCTCAAATATTTGGGACAAATAAGAAAAGGAAAAAAAAAAGAATATTTTCGACAGCTTTTTTTTTTCCTCATTCGAGGAAAATAATCTGGCGTATCGTGGTGCTAACGAAATTCTTCATTGTAATATTAACACGGACATTAAATTTACATTTCTGTTAACGAACCGATTCAAGTGCGTTGTCGATAATAAAAATATATATATATATATTATACCATTGTGAAACCACTGGATCCTTTTGCTCTGCTGGCAATATATAAAATAAGCAAAATGCAAACGAATCCCCAAGTTGTATTACTAATGATAACAAAAAAAAACATGTCTTTTTTCTTTTCCATTCACCTCGAAACCCGTACAAACGTAATTGAATTCACCGCTGCCCCCCCCTTCCCCCCACGGCCCCGTACAAGATGTATACGAACGGAAATCACTTATATACACAAACAATTCAAGACTTTAATGGCGGGGGAGGGGGGGCGCGAGTATTGTTCGTGTCGCGGCGAGATTCATACTTATAATACGTCATTTTTTCTAAATATACATATTTTGATTCTCACAATGAATACCGTTTTTGTATGGGTTTCCGTTGAATTTATTTTTCTATTTTATTTCGCTGCAGACAAATTGCTTTTGCATATACGCGGCGGCCACGGTAAAACGAAAGTATTAAAAAATCAATTTGCAGTCAAAAGAAAATATATTAATTTTTCGGAATACAATATGACTCGGACCTTTTGGACGTAAATCACATCGTTAAAAACGTCCCCACCTCCGGTGACGCTTGTACACTTACTTTTTCTAAAAGTACTACTATAGCAATAATAATAATACGAAGTCTTTTATAATAGATTTTTTCACGAACAAACTCGAGTTATTGAGTGATGTAAAAAAAAAAAAAATAAAAATAAAATGAAAATTGTGTCAAAACCATATACTTAATGTGTTTTCAATTTAGTCTCAAGAATGGTTTCCTTACTCGTGAAATATTATTAAAAATTACTTTTCTTTACTTTAATTTTTTTATAAACGGTTACATACACAAGCAATACACTTAGATTCTGAACGAAGTGAAAAAGCTAGTATTTTTACAATGATTTTTATTTTTTTTCTTCTCATTTTGTTCTTTATATTATTAACTTCTTTCTTTCGGAATCGTCTTATTGAAGAAATGATTTATCGTTTCTTTAAAATTCAATACACCCGTCAAGAGAATCCCGCCTGTCGTGCGAAGTATGTCCGGCTTTTTTTTTATTTATATTTATAATATATTGACATTTAGGGAAACAAATTAAATTTTTTAGCTTTTACCAATACAATATGTTTAATTTGTAAAAATATTTTTTTCCCCTAATAATCAACAATTAAATGATTTAAATAATATAATAATAAAATATGTAATTAAAAACACATAATATATATCTTTTAATTCCCTAATATCCACGTGCACAGCCTAACGTTCATTTCGCAGTACTAAGTATAGATTAAAAACATATATTTTGTGATGCACCATATAAGCCAAAACAGGTAATGGAATGAGATTAGTTTTAAACCAAACGATTTTAACAGGTGAAAATGTAGAAAAATTCAAATTTTCAGCATGACAGTTTTAGACGAGTGTAAATAATTATGATAAAATTAATATTTTGTTTACGATATATATATATATATATATATATATTTTTAAACAACTATTGATTTTTTTTTGAAAACCTGACACTTATCGTGCTTTAAAAGCCACCCTTTATTTACACTTAGCCGTATTCTTTTTGAACGCTAAGCCATATTTTTGATAACCTGCGTCGTAACAGCCGATAACACCACCTAATAATGATTATTAATATTATTAAAACGCAACGTGACCATCAGACTTGAAGTCAGATTTGTCAACTGTCGACGAAACGCTATAATATTAATCAAACGATTCCGCGCCGGGAGACACATCAGTCAACTCCTACGCCCCAAATGGTGCACAAACATGCGTATATCGCGCGTATTATAATAATTATTGTGTGTATACAGAGCGTATCTGAATTATGATGATTATAAGTGATCCGTTGAAGTCTGTAGCCCCGAACGGACATTGTCGAGGCATCCGTTTTGTTTGAAATTCGGTGTGGTGGTGAATTCGAACGCGTCGACATCAGAGTTAATGAAATTTTAATGATCTTCTGCCGTCAGCTTCGGTACCGTAATACCGTACACCGAGAGAAAGCGTCTAAGAAATTCTGGGGCGGGGGGCTATGAGTAGTTTTGAGGGGGCTTAGCCGCTCCAGCCCCCTCCACAATTGAGCCTATGCACGCATCACGCATGGTTATCACGGTGTAGACATATTATTAGTAAGTTTAATGTTTGATATAAAGAGGGGGACACCACGGATTAGTTTGTCCCCGGGACCCTTGATTTCTCTCCACGGCCCTGGCGACAACAACAACAACAATAATAATAGCCAAAGCTAGGATTTGTATGCAATAAAAAATTGTAAAATATGCATTTTATTTACCAAAATATGCAAAAATATGCATTTTATCAAAAAAAAACATGCAAAATAAAAACACCACCATTATACTCATCGTGAGGTGATTCGTAGTGACAAAATTAATAATTAAAATTTGCAAAAAAACATGCTGTAGCATATAAATCCTAACCCTGATAATAATAACAATACTTAATGCAATCCTATTACTTGACATTTTGGTTTAACGAACGGATATTGTAATTGAATACGTCGCAATATACGCTGGAAACTAAATTTTATTTACACAACTCGGATTTTTTAATAAAAAACGATTTTTAATTCTCTCTCTCTCTCTCTCTCTCTCATTCTCTCTTTCCCTCCCTACCCCGTTCTTCACCCCCCCCCACGCGGTCGCTCGAGTTTCGCCGTACAAAAACTCGTTAACGTGAATTTTCTATTTGATTACAATATATATATATATATATATGCACGAGAAAACGGGAAAATGTAATTAAGCGCTCGTACATTCCAAGTACAAAACCGTACTGTGTACTTTTAAGCGAAGCGTTAAAATCGCACTGTTAGTGTACTGTGCGTTGCCGCACCAGTCGTTCTGATTTTACAACAATAATAATATAAAATATTATAATAAACAGTTCTAGCTCGAACTTTTCGTCTACTCGAGTCAATTAAACGAAATACATAATAATTTACTATGCAGTACCACAGACTTGCAGTACGTACATTCGTAACGTGTACGTCATATCCGACGATATAATTAATTATTATTAAACTAATATTCGTTAAGTTTACAGACTAATTAAAATACGACTTTGAGAACATTGCCTACTCGTCTCCGGTGCGCCGCCGTGACATTTGTGCGCGTTTTAATTAAAACGACGTTTGATTTCTGGAAAACAGAACCGCGAACGACCGATTCGAAAAGAATAACATTAATTATTATTATTATTATAATCACGAGTTTGGATTAAAAAAACAAGAAGAAAAAAGTAGATTCCTAGTTATTTTTACCAAATTTTTTTGGGAATAACTATTGAGAATTTCAAAAGAACTACTTCTCAAAAGTAAAATCTGAAGACGAATTGTGAGTACAAAAAGTCGGAGAAAAATTACCCTTTAAAACACTAATATCTAGAGTAAAATTCTGATTCGATTAAAAATTGGTTTCAAAATCAAATTTTGAAACTGTTTGAAGACTGAAGAGTAATGCTATACGCGCAAACGTGTACACATAATGAAAAAAAAAACTTCGTTGTAAAAATCAGTTTCATCGCTCCGCTCAGAATCCAAAGGATTATTGGTTAAAGTGGGGAAGAGAATTCCCACCCCATCATCGGTGGAAATGTCGAATGACGTCAACGATCACTTTGTAGTGTCGCAGTGCACAAACAACTTACTGGGAAAACATTTCGCGTGAGGTATAATCCATTATGCCCCCTCCCCCCACTCCCGGGCTACACTCCCCTGACGATATTACAATAACATACACTATATTTTGATACTGTCGGTACTTAACGTGCGCACGCGCAAAACATCAACGGTGTAATTTTCAAACGCTGAGTATTATTGTGTCACTCCGTAGAGATAATATTATTTTATCGTCGTGTTGACGTATTTATTTTATACGCATTCGATACGACGTATGATGGTAACATTTCCCAAGCACAGGCACGTAGCTATGGGGGTGGCCGGGCCACCCTTAGCAGCTGTTGATGTACTTAAGTTAAATATTGAACGTGAGTTAAATCTCAAGTCCGACAAAGATCATTGTGAGGAAAGCTGATATGTGTTTTTCAAATAATTTTGATTTTATATTATTTTATTTTAATTTATAACATAACCATTATTACAATATTATTATTATTAGGTACATTGTTACAGTGATACTTTGATATATTTATATTTCTGCTCTGTATAGAAATATTGCTATGGAATTATGAACGTATAAAGAAAGTGTTTTGCAATGAGCCTGACTGTTTATTTTCATATTTTAAACCAGTGGCGCACGCCAAGGGATTCAGGGGTGTCGATTGACACCCCCGTGAAAATCGGCGAGTGGTTGGACTTGGAACTTATTATTATATCTATTGTTTATTATTTATAGCATCTCAAAAATATTGTGTGATTAAAACAAAATTTTTATCATGTTCATACTCAGATTTGATAGGTGAGATGGGTGATTTTCTAAGAATTTATATTTTCGACACCCCTATGAAAATTTTACTGTGCGCCACTGTTTTAAACATGATAACAATGCGATTGTCTTGTGTTTTCTTTTTTCCATCATAAAGTAGTATTCTGTGTTACACTATAAATATTTTTATTTGTACCTATTTAATAATATCATACATTTTTTTTTTTTTTTTGGGGGGGGGGGGGCTAAAAATACTTTTGTGGGTGCTGAGTACCCTAGCCCCTCATCTATTTGCGCTAATGCCTATATTCTATCATAGATGATTTTTTTTTTTTTTTTATTGGAATCTCTCTATTAGACTTGTATATTTTAGAGGTTATATTAGTTTAATTTTCAGGTAAATTAACGCAAAATGACTTTAATTAATTTCCAAGAAAAAAAAATAAGTACCCGCCTACATAAAATATTATTTTCTATAAAATCAAAAAAAAAAAATGTTATGAAAATGTTAGAACGTATTTATTAATTATTGTTAATTTATTAAATAATAAACTTAATACTAATACTCTGCACATATCTAAATCAATGATGTTTTAAAATTGATTTTTTATTAAAATTGAAAGCCCGCATGAAGTGAAAAGGGATTTGTGCTGTCAAAAACGAGAACCGTTTGGGAATTTACTTGTTCGAAGGACGAGAGCCGTTTGGGAGTCTCTTGTATCTCTTTCGCTTCACTCGGAATCAAAAATCACTTTCCAAGTAGTCGCCTACCCCTTAGGGCCACCAGTGGGCCATCATGCTCATCGAAAACAATTTATTCACGACCTGTAATGCCTCGTATAGACGCCCAAAGGGTTTTTAAATTTTTTCAAATGTTGTGTTTTGAAATTATTTTCTCAAACCATGTCGTCGTCAGTCATTTAAATATTCGTATTTCACGTTGTAGAAAGCATATTTTCGTCGTGCGTTTAATTACCTCACCTCAAAGGAATTTCACATAATATAATTACTACCAGTAATTTATTACAAACTAACTACTAGTTTTATCTTTGATCATACACTTGTTTATTCGTCGTCGTGATAAGCGAATATATTTATAGGATGTGAAGAATTTTGTGTTATTAGAGTGTAATTTTTGTCGAATATTTCCACTCGTTTCACGAAGAAGCTAATAAACTAATTCTATCAATTACTTCTACTTTAAAATTAATACTAATTGCCGTGAAATGAAGGTAAAATTTTACTGTGTTCAACGAAATGAATATTTTAATTAATCGCTATTTTGTAAAAACTAAACAATATTATAATAATTATTGTTAATATTATTCGTCATAGCGATTACAGTTGATTTATGGTGTTATAATTGGTTATCGTTTGTAATTATTAGATTTGTTATGTTAAATTTTTTTTATTCCTATAACTGCGGTACCGGTTGCTATGTAATTTTCAAAACTCCAATTTTTTTTTTTTTCCTTTAGGTATACAAAATTGTTAAATCGACTTTTGAAGTATTATGTGTACGTGTTGGGATGTCCTGATTTAAATATACTGAAATAGTTTCATTACAATTTTTCATCGAAATCGTTTTACTCGTTACGCTATTACGATTAATGATAAATTCTTTCAGAAACATCCAATCTCAATGCATTGAGACTAATAATAGGTTGGTGGTCAGAGGTGTTTAAATAATAATAATTATGAAAACTATAATTATTGCAAAACTGATATCTTGAAACATTTCATTTGTGTTTCACAACGTAACCATGCATCAATGGAATATAATTCTATCAAGTATTATGTAATTTTCAAAATACATAAACTTTCTGTTTGTACTTTTCACCGGTTTGATTTCGCCACATCGGTTTCCCCCCGTGGGCATCCGACAAGTAACTTATTAACATATATTGTAAAATAATGATTTCCGAAATTCGTGTGCTATCTGCAGATTAGAGTTAAACACGTTTAAACCGATTTCGGAAAATCTTTTATGATCAAAAACTTCACAATAGGTATTTGGGGATAATTTACCAAATAATTTCTCTTTCCTATACAACTTCTTCTCAAATATCGCTGAATTTTAGATGAGATTAGAAAAAAAAAAAAAAATCCGGACATACTTCGCACGATGGGTGGGATTCTCTTGACGGTTGTATTGAATTTTAAAGAAACGATAAATCATTTCTTCAATAAGACGATTCTGAACGAAAAAAGTTAATAACATAGAGAACAAAAATGAGAAAAAAAGAAATGTTAGAAAAATTTCCAACGTTCTTTTTTTTCACGTTTCCAAAATTTTCTTGCGCCAAAATCTTTTTCATATTATTTTCTATCTATGTTTAAATTTGCATATAGTTCGGATCGAAGAATGATAGTTTCCGTGTCGTTTTTGTCAAATGTCGGGTAGTTTTTTCCAAAAAAAAAAAAAATTTGAAGAATTGAAGAATTGAGAAATTCAAAAAATGACCTCTCTCTAAAGTAATGCATTTTCTTCGTTCTTTCATATTTTACATAAAATACACCATTTTTGTTTTCGCGAACATCTACTTAGTTTGGCTTTCCTCGCCATTCCACACGCGTATCTCATTAGTCAGGAGTTTCACGTGCTTCTAAGTATATCGATGGTTCAAACGACGGGGGACGCGGTTTGATCAAACACACCGTCAATCTAAGGAACTCGAATAGGTACGTATCATCGATAACCACCGACTTCGAACCACATCAAAGGATTATTGCGCGTCGTATTATATTATTCAATATTTGAGACTCGAACCGAACTAAATCATTTTACCGATAAATACGTACTTTGTATAATATTCAACAGGCTCAACCCCGTCACAACTACGGAAACTAATCCGCATAAAATGAATTGAATCGCTTCCCCGAATTACTACTATACGTATAATATTCGTGAGTGAGATGATTCGCCCCGCCGACCCATCGTCGTCACAAGATCAATATAGGTAATATACAAAACGGTATATCGACGCACTAATTATTATGTCCGTCTAATCTAAATTAGAAATATTATTAATCACACAGCTATTTCCATAACTTAAATAAGTATAGTTTTAGACTTGTGTTACATAAGAATTCGCCTTTTTTGTTAGTATAACTCGATTAAATCATAATTCCAACAGCTTTGGAACAGTTAAAAAAATCATTTTGATTGACCACATTTCAAACATAATAAAACATGTTTTAAAACAGCTTTAATACCAACCCTGATATAAAATCAACGTGCGAGTCAAAGGTAATGATTACAAATCAAAGGCGGAAACAACTGTCCTGGTCTACAGTCATAGAAATTGACCGATAAAAAGAAACGATATGACAAAGCAGATATCAAAGTATTTTGATTTTGTAATGAACACGATATACAATGTCGACAATTATTGGGACAGACGGAAATCATGAAACTCCAAAATGATGTTCTTCTTTTGAGAAATATTTTCTGAAAGCTTTTATGAGCCGGATTTTCGTGATTCCGTTCGTTTCAGAGTAACATTTAACGAAGCACGGGACGAATCATGTTATTCGTCCTATTTCTCGTTTACCGGTTCCAGTGGCGCAACCAGGGGGGGGGTGTTTTGGGTGTCTGGACATCCCCTTTCCCCTTGAACCATATTTATGAAAATTTTATTTAATGAGCATTGGAAAAAATAAAAATCCTTTTAACTATACAATTATAACCTCTATTAATTCAGAAATATATCATGATTGAAATAAACATATAATATTTCAACATTGCTCACTATTTTAAAAAATATTTAACATTAGGTTATCAATGAGAATTAAAACATCTATTACAAATTATAATTGGCAATAATTAATTATGATAATATAGTAGAAATCAAGAAATAAGATATCAGTTGAAAATAAATAAGTATTGTTGTTTAAAGTCCAATAAAATTGTAGTCATCAAAGTTATCACAATCTACCAACTATCTACAATGTAGGTAAGTTAACATTTATTTTATAAAATTACCTGTAACATATATTTTTTATCTTTTTTAATTATTAGAGAAACTTAGAACGTGCTTTAAAAATTCATAATATTGTCGAATATGCGACGCTTAAGTTTATTTTTCTACAACGAATAACGACGTTATCAAAATGTTAACTCAGAGAAAAGGGCAGTTTAAAATTGGGATATTCAAAATTGGAATGCGATAAATGTTCTGTCGAATATTTTACTACAAATTTCAGCTTAAAATATGGATTACATAGAGGGGTTTCCGTTCTAAATTTATTGTACGACGACTCGCTGTTTCATATTTTCCAAACATTTTTAGAATTAATTTAATATCAAAGGAAATGCGATATGACATAAAAACAGCAATCTGTACAGCCAGATCAAAAAAAAAAAAATAAATAAATAAAAGATGAATACGAATATAAGAAAATTGAATTCGTCAAAGAAAACATACACAAACACAAATGTACGACTAATGAAATATCGAGATTTGATTTTGTATATAAAATGACATATAAAAATCAACCGATTTAATATTAAAAAAGCCGGACATACTTCGCACGACGGGTGTATTGCGTTTTAAAGAAACGATAAATCATTTCTTCAATAAAACGATTCGGAACGAAGGAAGTTAATAATATAAAAAATAAATGAGATTTTTCAAAATTTTCTTGCGCCAAAATCTTTCTTATATTATTTTCTATCTAAGTTTAAATTTTCATATAGTCCGGATCAAAAAATGATAGTTTCCGAGTCGTTTTTGTCAAATTTTGGGTAGTTT
>JAIPRM010015596.1:0-10056 GCA_025469315.1 Stegophylla sp. TES_Ste_2020 | reverse complement strand
TTTGAATTTCTCAATTTTTTATTTTTTTTTTTTGAAAAAAACTACCCAAAATTTGACAAAAACGACTCGGAAACCATCATTTTTTGATCCAAACTATATGAAAATTTAAACATAGATAGAAAATCATATAAGAGAAAGTTTTTGGGGCAAGAAAATGTTGAAAATGTGAAAAAAAAGTTTTGGACATTTTTTCTAACACTTTTTTTTTTCATTTATTTTTTATATTATTAACATCCCTCGTTCAGAATCGTTTTATTGAAGAAATGATTTGTCGTTTCTTTAAAATTCAATACACCCGTCGTGCGAAGAACTCCCATCGTGCGAAGTATGTCCGGTTTTTTTTTTTTTAAGGGTAGCGTTGAAAGATATTTTGCTCTTTAGGGGGGGAAGACGGTGACCATAAAAAGGTTGAGAATCACTGGACTATAATCGTTATTGATTTGTTGACAGATCGAATCACAGACAATTAATTAATTATCACGACCATCAGTCTACACACGTGCCGCCGCCACTAGTCATGCAAATTAAACAGGTCGTGGGAAAAACGTCGTCAGGAAAAAAATCCGATTTACTTGACGGAAGCCCGAAACAGGTGGTGGTCGTCGACGACGGGTATGCTCCGGAATCGTCGTCGATGAACAGCAATAATAATAATAATAATATTCTGAACGATTTGCACTTTGGGTACGGATCATCCGCGGTGCATTCGTCGTCGTCAAACACCGGCGTCGGTGGGCGTCAAGTGACTGACGACAGGCCGCTGAACAAATACCAATCGTCGACGTACGGCGTTTACTACGGGACCCAACCGATCCCGGAACCGGCCGGCGGAGTCGTACAACAGGTCGGCGAACCCGCTTCCACCGCGATGGCCGTTCCGCCGGCCGTGCCGAACCCCGTCCGGCATGAGTTCGGTACCGTGCCGGCGCGCCTGCAGAGCAACCGACTGCGGTCGTCGTCGTGGAGATGGATCGTCGCGACGTTGACATTACTGAAAATCGGTCTGCTCCAATTGAAAGCCTTCGGTTTGCTGAAGATTCTGTTCCTGGCGCTGTTAACACTGAAAATCGTACTCGGCGCGTTACTAACGAAAATTTTTCTTCTCCTTAAATTCCTAATGTCGTTGAAGCTCGTGGCCGCGCCGTTACTCCTCCCCGTGTCTTCACTTCTCCTCCTGCCCGTTCTGGTGGCCACGACTGTGACTCATTCCACGGCCTACACCGCGGTCCTGGCCGAGGAGTTGCCTTCGATGCCGGCGAAAATAATGAATGCAATATTCGGCACTCGACAGGACGTGCAGGCGGCGTCGTCCCCGAGTCCGGTGCAGGCCACCGGTCATCTTTCTGACCAACTGACACTTCAACGCGACCCAGTTCCGTCGACCGCCGCCGCCGCCGATACGTTTTCGCAATCAGATAATTATTTCGATTTCGTGGGCGGAAGACGTTTTCCTCAGGATCCAGCAACGACGATTTATTTTCGAAAAGCCTTAAATTCGGGAACGCTCTCGACGTGGATCGACTGGTAAGAACCACACACCAGGTTATATTCTAAGAATTATTATACTATCAACAGCGCAACAGCTCATCAGATTTCCAATCGTCCTCCCCCCCACACACACAAACTCCATAACACACTACCTCCTTTCTAAAAAAATCGACTAAAATTACTAAACATTTAGATCAGTGGTTCTCAACGGTGGCGATACCGCCCCCCAGTGAGCGGTGAAGATGTTCAGAGGGGCGATGAATATGTTTTGAGGCGATAAAAATTTGTTAACATTATTATCTCACAATAATATTATGAGTACTTACTTGTTGTCAGTTGCGTACATAATATATATTTTATAAAAAAAATATTTCAAAATTAGAAAATGGTGAGAAGTTAGTGATGGTAGGTTAGGTTAGGTTAGGTATGATGATTGTTGATCTTATTTTATATTTTATTTGTTTGATTTTAGGATAGCAGATCAAATATCAAAACAAATATCTCTCGATAAATTCGCGTTGGATCTCAAAACGTATGACAAAGTTAATAATGAAATGCAAAATATTTCCTCGATACAAGAGGATACGTGAGGAACGTGGTGCTTAGAACATTATGACTGAAATAGTAGTAATTCGACAGATGTTAGGTTGATTGATAGTAAAATGTGATAAAACCGATGTTTTAAAATGTCAATAGTCATTATAATGTTAACCATAGTCCATTAAGAATTTCAAAAAAATAAATTGTTTCAATAATGTAAGCAGAGTTTTATTTAATACGTTAAAATATGTATACTTAACACGGAATATTATTATAATATGCATAATATATATATATATATATATATATATATAAATACAAAATTTAAGTTTACATAATATTGTACAAATTAATTCTACCTGTAGTTTATTAATAAAAAATATTATATTAGAGACCATTTTGTTTTCCATAAATACACTTTTCATTGTGATCGGAGAAAGTTATTGAATACTCACACAAAATATATACTCGTAATTAATTACTATGAATGCTTATTTATAACTCCATTTATTGAAATTATAATGATTGTATGATAAATTTGAATATCATTAAGCCGACAATAAAATAATAAAAATCTATTGAATTAAATGCAGATTAAAATTGGTACTGTACTCGTACTTACCTGCAAGTCAACATAAAATATTTCGCTAGTAACAACGTGTATGTGTATGTATTTATGTGAAATAGTTTTGGAATATTACTTTCAGTCAAACTCGAATTGACATACCTATTTAAAGTGTATGACTAGTTTGATATACGCATATGTATATGGGTTTGGGTTTTCAACCCTTTCCAAGTATTTTTAAGGGTTTTAGAATAAAAATTGTATTTAATATTTATTTACATAATTTACAAGCTTAATATTACGAACATCCGCTACGGTGTTATTTAAATACAATCAGTCGTCAATTTATCAATATTACTATAATAGATAAAATTGACCGTGACCATAAATAAAAAAAATTATTAGTTATCACATTATACTTAGTGCCTATTATCGGTCAAAACGACATTTACGTATAAATAAACGATTGTACGTGTACCAGCGTGTACTATAAATAATCCATTATGTGAAGAGCGAAGAAGTTGATGGTTTTATGACGTCTATTTTTGTTTTATAATGAAAATACTTTTTCTACTCGAAAAAGTGTATCCAGTGGGGCGAAGTGAAGGGGTTCTGGAGAAGCATTTTTTTCTCCAAATTTTTTAGTGGGCGGGTATTAACTTTTAGCATAATAATTAATAAATACAATCTATAGAAGTAATGAAACGATAATATAAATGAAATAATAATATTAAATAGTGTTAATGAAGAAAATGCTTATGCATATGATTTTGACAATAATGCATAAATACCAACACGAATTATTGAAAATACAGTACAATTAGTACACATTTTAAAACTAATAAACTCATCGTGCTGCAATCCCTAATTCGTTTGTTGCTTACAAGTATTTATGTGCGATTCTGACAAATTCTGTATCAACTATCAAGTGAATGATCTTTTTCAAAAGTCAGTTACGTTCCAGTCGTTCCACAATGCAGCAGAGTCTATTGAAAAGTTTATTTTTACTTTCACGTGAAAGGAACACTGAAATAAATCTAGTAAAAGCAAAGGCGCAACTAGAGCCTAAATATTGGGGGTGCTAAAATTATATAACGAAAAATATCCTGAGGGGGGGCTATACTCCCACACCACCAAATGTCATTTTCCCCATTATTTATGAATCACAGTAACCATTCTAAAAGTAAACATATCTGTTATATTTATGCAAAGTTAAAATATTAAATTTCATTCTAGTTTTATAATCTTAATAACAAAGGGTGCTAAAATTGAACTCAGGGGTGCTAAAGACCCTCTTGCGCCCCCCTAGTTGCGCCACTGAGTAAAAGCCATACATTAGTATGCATTTTAACTTCAAATGTATTGTTATATAAATAAATATGTTACATAATTTTAATGTTTAAGTGATAAGTTTTAATTGTTTAATATAATTAGTAATAATATGTAGATTTGCGAGCAAATATTTTTTATATGTTGGATAAACTATATTGGGTGGGTGAGTAAACTATAAAATTGTTGCTCCTTGTGTTAAAATAATTCTCTATGCCACTGCGTGTATCATATGTTTCCGGTAGAGAATTCGGACGGGGTGGTGCTTTAAACAGGTCGTTTATCGAAATTCTCAGTGACTTTCCTAAAAAAAATGGGAAAAACCACCTCAAATTTGAGAGAAACAGTAAAATATGCCGTAAATGAGATTTTCATGCGTCAATATCATGTACCTACACCGACCGCCGTACACAGCACAGACTACAACCGCAAGACGATAACCGCTCGTAAAGCACCACCAAGGAAGTCGTAAAAGGGCTACCAGTCTGCATTCAACCCCCGGGGAGTTCGTAGACTTCCCGGTACACGACCGTGTGACTCTGTAGTGACAGCAGGTGTTCTCCTCGCCACTCACTGGTAAGCCGTCGCAAAAGCATCGATTTTCATTACTTTTATTCCGTACGACTGTTGTGGGGCTGTGCCATCACTCCCCCAGTACCCAGTTTTTGACAGTTTCGAAAAATGACTTTCTAAAATACTATCTAAAGGCGAATTCTGATTCAAAATGTTGCTGATCAAAACTTTTGGTCAAGTATTTCTATAAAAAAAGTGTTAAGCAGTTAAGCTTCTACTCGCCACTGAGAATCTAAAATAAACAAAACACAAGACGTGTTTTATAAAAACATAATATCTAATTATTCAAGTCTTTAATAAAATATATGATGTGAAAATATGATAATTAGCATTAATTAGCACGGTTTGAACATGATAATATTACTAGTACTATAGTTTGATTGATATAATCACATAAAACAAAAATAAAACAAGATAAATTAATATGACACAAAATTTAATATGAAATGTATAATGCTTAAAAAAAAAGTATCAATATGGTGAATGGGAGAGGGGGCTCAGGCTTCTCGTGTCCCTCCCTTAAATACGATTATTTTTCATGAACCACGGAAAAAATAACATAATAATATGTTGCCTTGGGTAAGAGTAGTGAAAGCCTTGCGAGTCGCATCCACATTACGAATCAGTCATGAATTTTTATAAACACAGTTAACACAACATTGATTTCAGCAATTAAACCCGGAGTTTCGAACTTTTTTCTATGTAGATATTACTTTTCTGGAACACTGATCGATTTTTGATTCAAGTCTCGAGAACACGCAAGTGAAATTTTACAAATACACACACACATGTCATGACTTCTATAATAACGATGTGAGTAAGTTTTTGTAAAACTATATTTTGTACATTCAATTAATACACATAAATAAATGTTATACTCATTGGGAATTTTACATTAACATAAAGCATAAATCTGGATTTATTTTCATACGCAACTTGAAACACAAGTGAAATTATATTTTTAAGAAAAAAACAATTTGCTTTTACAACGATGCTTATTTTTTTTTCTGTAAACATTTTTTCGTATAGATATACTTGTCCAAAAGTTTCGATCAGTAACTTTTTGAAACGGGATTTGCCTCAAATTGGTACTTTAAAGAGGTCATTTTTTGAATTTTTCAATTCTTCAATGTTTGTTTTGAAAAAAACAACCCAAAATTTGACAAAAGACTCGGATGCCATTATTTTTTGATCCGAACTTAATGAAAATTTAAACATTGATAGACAATAATATTAGAAAGATTTTGGCGCAAGAAAATTTTGAAAATGTGAAAAAAATTTTAAAATTTATAAAGTATCTTTATAATAACCTTATTTTCTTCCTCCTCCTTAAAAAAAAAAAAAAAAAAAAAAAATGTTTTTTCCGGTTACTGCCTCGTCTGCAACCTAGCAGTCATCGGTCAAAGGTGTACCTACTGTTTCGCCAGAGGACCGAATTCGATCGACAACGACGACGACGACGACGACGACGACTTCTATCGCACCTCGTCATGAACATCACGACAGTGTTTACGATGATCGTAGTGGCCGCGGCTTTGACGTGTCTTTACTTGCGGTTCGGCGTGACCACGACCAAGTTTACAGCTCCGAGTGACAGAGCTCACCGAAATTTTGGCGACCCCCCCATACGATCGACTACCTACGAGTACTATCCGATTGACGACGACGGCACTGCAAACACTCTGTACGCGACTGATCATTTGGAACGAGAAAAAAACGAGAAAAACCGGTAAAAATATCCCAGAAATAAATTGAATCTAATCTAACAAGGAGTACAAAATAGGCATAATATGTAAACTCCCCTAAATTTAGGTGAATTCCCTTGAAAATGAAAATACTTATCTTTTTTTTTTCTTATCAAATAGTAAACTCCCCTAAAATGATTTTTCTACTGTATTACTCATATTATGTAAACTCCCCTTAAACAATAGTGAGAGACAAAAAATAGTTTTATTCGAAAAATTATTATGTTTAAATAAAACAGCGATTTCCAAACTCAAATTTCAGCGGTGCCCTTTTTTAAGACCAAATTCATTCGCGGTGCCCCCAGGTAGAAATAAAACTTATTTTTTAAAAAAGAAAAAAAAAGGAGGTCATGACCAAATTTCATTAATAACCAATTTTAATAATTACATTAAACATACGTTTTTATTCTGAAAAAAAAAAGAATACAAAATAATACAAAAGATAAAAATTATACCGTGAATAATGTAATATTATCGAACCTTATTAATAGACACATACTTAAAAAAAAAATAATGAAAAATATTATAAACGTGAGTCGTGAATAATGTAACTAACGACTTGTACGTGACTGCTTATTTTAGCTAAGTTTAGTCATATAAGATTTTATTTCGAACACCTAGTGATGGGTGTCAGGTTCAGCATTGACACCGTTGAAATATTTATTGTTAGTGTTAACAGAGTAAGACGAAAACCTAACACGCATAAAAATATGTCTTGACAAAGGAAAAGAGTAGTGTTTTCACTTAGAATTTTGTCGTTATTGTTTTTGAAAATTAACGAGAATTCGAGGTACGAGTTGGAAAACATTTTAATGAGAATAAATCTGTTAGAAAAAAAATTTCCAAAAGTTTTTTACACTAAAATATTTCTCATATCTATCTATGTTTAAATTCTCATAAAGTTTGGTTCAAACAATTTCGAGTATCCGAGTCTTTTTTGTCGAATTTTGGGTAGTCCCCCCGCCAAAAAAAAAGGAATTGAGGAATTGAAAATTCCGAAAAATGACCTCTTTAAAGTATCAACTAGAGGAAATTCGGTTTCTAAAAGTTGCTTATCGAGACTTTTAGACAAGTATTTCTATACGATAAAGTGTTCACAGAAACAAAAAATTAAAAAGAAAGAAAATATACATCATGGTAAAAACACTAGTTTCTTCACTTCTTTCAGAATCTAACATATTAAAAATTATTAATAGAACAAAAGTTATTTGTCAAATCGTACTGGGACACCTTGTATATTATCAAAAATCATACGTTTTAATTAATCACCAAAATTTAACCTTAAAACCATAAATATTATCTTAAAATCGTAAAATATTCTCTAAAAATCATAAATCACCAAAATGAAAAACTTTTCCTGATAAAATTTCTAATTTTGGATATTTAAGCTGAAAATGTTATATAACAATTACATGTACGACCCTGAAAAAATTTCATAAATCGTTATTCAATATTTTTTTTATATGTAATCATTTCACGATCTTTTAAATTTATAATTTGTATGGAATAAATCATTTTCGCTCAAAATATTGATTTTTTTATTCAAAACCTTAATTTTTAATATTTTACCTTTACTTTTAACCGCACCGATTCTTTATGTATTAAACTATTCGTGGTAAAATTTTGTTAAAAGTCTGCTAAATAAATCATTTTATAACTAGTGTTTAAATTAATTATTAGGTGTTTTCGCTATAATTTCATAAAATTTTCAATTTATTGTTTCAAAGTTTGAAGACACGCTTTCACATAAAAAATTTCTTTGAAAAGAATTCAAAAATGTGTTTCTCTTAACATCATACATTTATTTCACAATAAATAGATAAATAATAATTTGATGATTTAAAATAGTCAAATAGTAGTTTAACATAACATAATAATAAGTTCACCCTTTTCCTGTTGAAAAAAGAAAAAATCAAAATGATATCAAAAAAAAAACGCTATAAAAATTAAACTCCTTCAATAAATTTCTTTACTTAGTACCTGTTTTACTATAGGATTTTTTTTTTTTTGAACATTTTAAAATTAGAATTAATATTATATTTCTAGGATATCTTAACACTGGGATATATTTTATTCCTTAGATTTTTTCATAGATTCGAAAATAATAGACGTTTCGATGTTCTTCCGGACCCGGCGTCGATCCAAGAACCAAAGTCGGACGACCGATCGACCGTGGAAAACGCGCAGAAGCCGGATGGCAGGTCCTTGCAGGATACGATATCGGCGAGGATCAGACCTGAGATGTCAAAGACTACTCATGAAGCAGGATCACCAACACCATTATTACTCTTTGGTCTTCGTAGTGAATCGACGAATAACAATCACACCGATGACGACCAAATGCTGCGGTATCGGCAGAACAAGAGGTATCTACGGCCATTTTTTTATTGTAAAAACATAAAATAATATTACATTTCTAAGTATTATAATTCACTTTATAGCTGAGACGTAATTTAGAGAGGAATAGAACCCCCAGTGCTTTTTTATGTCCTAATCGAAACAAAGATGCATCTAGGAAAACATTTTATGGGGAGGGGGATAATAATATGTTTATTTGATTGATTTAGCCCCCCTTCCAAAAAAAGCATTATCTTTATGCAATTTTCAAAAAATTAGGAGGGGCTATGAATATTTTTGAGAGGGCTTAGCCTTATTTTTTCCAAGCTTTCGGAAAAACTACTTTAAATTAGAGTAATATTTTAGTATTTTTAGTTTTTTCAGGACATATTTTGATATTTATTTGGCATATTTGCATGCATTTTTTTTTGTGTTTTTAATGTCATAAACATTCTAACCCTGATTGTAATAATTATGCTAATTGTGCTAAATCAAATATTATTATTATTTACTTTTTGCAGGCCCAACAGTGATGAACGAGACTTGAAGGAAAAACATCACTCGACTACGACCAGAGGAAAATTAATGATGAATCCGGATTATGACTCGTGGTGCAGTTATCAAAACGAGTGGTGTAGTCCGTCCAATAACGTACAGGGTGACTTTAACCACAAAGAAAATGAAGAAAATCCGGCTCACGGAACCGGGGTTGTTATCCCATGGCGTAAACTGGAACCGGGGTCGTCGGGAACCGGTGAAGAAATTCGGGAAATACCTCCCTATTCTACCGGACCCGGACACCGGTATCCTGGTAATAACTACGCGTACCACTACACGACACCACCACCTGTCGCGTTACGGCCGAACAGCCCGACGACTATGCATTACAAGCACAACCACACGTTGGATTGGAGGAAAATCGGTTCGTTGGTGTTGATAAAACTCGGATACTTAAAAGTTTTGTTTGTTATCTGGTGCAAATTCGTGTTCGTCGTAAAATTGACTTTTTTCAAATTGCAAGCCATAAGAAACGTGACGGACATCTTCAACAGTTTACCGATGACGGTGGCAATAAAATGGTTCACGACCACAGTGATAAAACTACTCACAACACCAGGTTTAGTGTCATCCAATTCGACAATGACACTCGCAGGGATTATACCCCCTGGACATAATATTCTCGCCGTCCCGCAAATGGATCCTCGACCCAGCCGATTCGCCACCACCATTGTACCAAATTCGTCGAGTAATAATTACTCGATAATAACGAAAAAAAATACTAAATTAGTAACAGCCGGTGTTTCGTGGCCGAATACCTCGGGTAGAACCACAAGGTCGGGCAGTGGTATCAGAATAAAAAAAGCCGGACATACTTCGCACGATGGGTGTACTTCGCACGACGGGTGGTATTCTCTTGACGGGCGTATTAAATTTTAAAGAAACGATAAATCATTTCTTCAGTAAAACGATTCTGAACAA
>JAIPRM010015595.1:0-10056 GCA_025469315.1 Stegophylla sp. TES_Ste_2020 | reverse complement strand
AATTGAGAAATTCAAAAAATGACCTCTCTAAAGTACAATCTAGAGGCGAATCCGGTTTCAAAAAGTTATTGATCGAAACTTTTGGACAAGTATTTCTATACGAAAAAGTGTTAACAGAAAAAATAAATAAATAAACATCATTGTAAAAACACTAGCTTCTTCACTTCATTCAGAATCTAATAAGTAAAGTGTAGACAATAAAGCTGAACATATTTCGCCTTCGCACCACAGGTATTTGAGGTATTTTTACTCCTTAGATAAGATACTCTTGATGTGTGTGTTGAAAATGATGACTTTTATTGTTTTTTATATTATTAACTTCCTTTGTTCAGAATCGCATTATTGAAGAAATGATTTATGGATTCATTAAAATTCGATACACCCATCAAGAGTATCTGACCTGAGGAGCAAAGAATACTCATGGTGAAAAGTATATCCGGTTTTCTTGTCTATACTGTACTTATCAATGCTTTATTTTACTTTATTTAATATTTTTCCTTTTAGATTCTGAGCAGAGTAAAGAAGTTTATGAATTTATAATGTTTTTTTTCCGTTCTGTAAACACTTGCGCGTAGAAATATTGATCTAAGAGCCTCGATCAACTACTTTTTGATTCAAACATCGGCTCTAGATGGTAATTTATACTTAGCTTTTCTCATAATTCGCATTATTTCAAAGGGTTTACACTTGTTTGTTGCCATTGTTGGACCTCCCCCCGACCAGACCTAGACCTCGAACCTCCTTGCTATTGACCCTGACTTGCCCTTTACCCTCTACCCTAACTCTACCTTACTTATCCTGTAACCATGATAACTTTATAACCGCGGCAATTGTGACAACCGTAGTAACGTAGTAATTATTGTTGCGTGGTTATTATATAATCTCTGAACTTTTTCTCAGAATCGTTTAATTGAAGAAATGATTTATCGTTTCTTTAAAATTTAATACACCCATTGACCCACCAAGGGAGGAAAAAAAAATCTCGCCCAAAAAGCGAAGTATACCCATGTTGCAAAGTCTGTCCGGCCTTTTTTTTTTATAAATTCACCATTTAGACCTAATAAATATTCCATAAATAATTTATAACAATAATATATTAACATTATAATAAAATAATAAAGTGACAATTATTATCGAAAATCAACATTAATTCGCTATAAAATAATTTGTACTAATGTTTACCATATCGTCTCTGGTCCGTAACGGTTGAAAAAGTCCAAAAAATGTAATTCGCGGGTATAGTTCAAACCTGTAACCCCCCTAGTATTGAATAGTGTTCATTATACCACTAGACTATTACTGTTTCAATAAAAGTAGACATTATATAGTATGAATTTAACATAATAGGTACTCAAAAATACTGAATGATCAAAATTCAAATTATTCGAAAACTGTTGAAGAGTGTGGATTTTAGACTTTAGAGTACACCACCGTACTCAGTGTTGAAAAATACATAAAATAAATAAATAAAAAAAAGAGATGGTGAGAAAACATTGGTAACATTTTGGGTGTCCCATAATATTTGTCCATACATATTTTTTTTCTATAAAACCCTTGTAAAATATTTAATTATTTTTCCGTAAAAAAATTTATTGCGCTAAAATATTTGAAATGCATAATATATAATATTCGCAAAATATTCTACCTAGGGACCAAGTTTCATAAAGATCCGCCGAAAAAATTTTCTTTTATATGCGTTCAAGTGTGTAATTAAGTTTGTAAAATTAACAAATTTCGTCATTATGCTAACTTTAAACGGTTATAGAGAAAAAAATTGATTTACGATTTTCGAGATTTTTTCAGGTTAATTAAACATAAGTGATTAAGGTCATGTTAAATTTTCAGGTCTAAATATTAAGAACATTGCAAAATTATAAGCTTTTTAAGCTCCACTCAGAATCTAAAAATATAGATATAATCTAGATTCTGATCTTATATTGATTATACTTCTCTGTATAAAAAATAGAACCAGTAACTTTTTATCATATTGATTATTATTTTTGGTTTTATATATTATTTTTTATATTCTTAGCAAATAATTCAACTCGGCTATAATCGTACCTTGTGAGAAAATCATAATAATTATCGTATATAATTGTTGGGCCGGGCAATATTTTGCCCTGCCCTAGAAAATACTGAAATGGCGCTCAGTACATGGGTACATAGTGCCTCAATGATGATGTATATTACATTGTAATATAAAATATTATTTTCCCAAATTTAATTATTTTAACGCAGGTGCAATTGTTTTTAGCTATTTGCTCTTAAGGGTTTGGCCCAATCTGGTGAACCAAATGGAATCACTAATTCATGGATAGATCAACAATCTAACGGATTATCAAATGATATAAGTTCATATTATGACTATCCTCAGAATTCAGAATTTAGTGAACTGTTTAATAATAACTATCAACAACCGGTTCAATATGATCAACAAAATATGATTGCTCAGAGTGTGCCGGAACCATCATACACACCCCAGAACATGTATCCACCTCCATATTTTGATTCTATGCAGCAGTCTGTATTTCAAAATGATTTTGAAAGACCACCGTTAGAATATGGATCATTAGATTCCAACAGTGGATTCGATCAATTGAAAACGGATGTGGAATATCCAAATGGCAAACCATATATTGATGACGACTATGATGATAAATATTCATCAATATATTCGATAACGGACTCACCGTCTGCAGTGCAAGAATTTCCTACACCGTCGTCTCAATCAAATTATCCACCAACATTAGGTCGATCATCTCAGTCTCGCCAGATATCTTCAGTAGAAGATTTTATAAATCCATCATATCAATCAACAATCACGGGAGGACAACCAAAGTATGATCTGAGTTTCAACAACGGAAATTATGGGGGAATCCCTGAAGATTCACTTTCGTCGATAAATCCTCAATTATTCCAACAAAAACCTTCACCACCTCCGACATACCAAAATCAGCCATCTCCGACACAACAGCCACAACTCATTTCGTCTCAACAATATCCTCCACTAAATACTGGGGGAGGACCTCTACAACCTTTGTCAAGTGTTCCTTCTGAATCAAAACCACAGTTATCACTTCAATCACAACCAAACCAATTTACATCACAATCAAATCCAGTTTCTCCATTAAAAAATCAACCTTCTTTGACTCAACAATCCCAAGCAATTTCGCCTCAATCATATCAACCACCAGCAAAGAGTCAAGGAGGATCACAACAGCCTTTATCAAACGTTCCTTCTGCAGATGGATCACAGAATCAGTTTGTTAAGAGTCAAAACCAACCATTTCAAATGGAAGTACCAAAATTTACCGTACCTAATTTAAGTACTGACGAAAATCCTTCGTTCAATACGGTAGATCCACAATTATTACAGTCATCATCAAATCCATCTACTGGGTACCAAAATCAGCCTTTTTTAACTCAACAATCCCAAACAATTTCGCCTCAATCATATCAACCACCAGCAAAGAGTCAAGGAGGATCACAACAGCCTTTATCAAATGTTCCTTCCACAGATGGATCTCAGAATAAATTTGCTAAGAGTCAAAATCAACCAACACAAATAGAAGTACCAAAAAATGGACAAAATTCAGGTATAGACGAAAAGCCTAAATTACCATCGGTAAATACACAATTATTACAGTCACCAGCAAATCTACCTTTTGCATACCAAAACCAACCTTCTTCAACTCAACAATCCCAAACAGTATTGCCTCAATCATATCAACCACCACCAAAGAGTCAAGGAGGACCACAACAGTCTTTGTTAAATATTCCTTCCACAGAAGGATCTCAGAATCAATTGGCTAAGAGTCAAAATCAACCACTTCAAATGGAAGCACCAACAACTGAACAAAATTCAAATAAAAACGGAATTCTTAAGTTTACGACGGTAAATCCACTACTATCACAACAGACTCAGCAACCAAGTTCTGATTCAAAACCAACGTTACTACTTCAGTCGGCAAATCCACTTCCTACGAATCAAAATCAAAAGCCTTCTACTCAACAACCTCAAATAGTTCCGCCACAATTAAATCAACCACCAAAGATTGAAGAAGGAACACAACCGCCTCTATCAAACAACTCTGCCATTGACGGATCTAAAAATCAATTGGCTAAGAGTCAAAGTAAACCATTACAAATGGAAGTACCAAAACCTGGACAAAATTTAGATATAGACGAAAATTCTAGGTTTTCATCGATAAATCCACAATTATTACTACAGTCTACAGTACAACCAAATTCTGAGTTAAAACAGCCGTCATCACTTCAGTCACAAACAAATCCACTTTCAAAAAATGGTTCATTAAAACAAAAAAATGAGGAAAATAAGTCAGAACCAGTAGCATCAACATCTACAATTTCTTCCACGCCACAATCTAATTTACCGGAAACTAAACCGTCGACACCTAATCCTATTTTACAAATTTTACTAAATTCAACCCCTAATTCTGATTCACCACAAAAATTGAGCACTCCTCAACCACAGTTACCCTCAATTTTAAATCAAAATTCACAGCAATCAATCAGTGATTTTCTAGACGAAAATTTGTCAAAAAGTAACTCTCAATTAGGTCCAATAAATGACAAAATTTCAAATGATTCTACTAACAGTCCCCCAACAAAATTGAGTAGTAGTGGGCCGTCAGATTCTGGGAACGCGAAGTCTGGTTTAGAATCACAACTGGAAAATAATTTTTCACAACCACAGCCAAACAAATCTGAACCATCAAATAAGCCAATTAGTAATTTAGACTTGGACGATTCTGGAATTTTGAGTGACCTTGCAAAGTATGACAAATCGTACAGTGTAGATATCGAAGATCCAAAAAAAGCGAAAGAAGACCACACTGATTTACTTATCTATGCCAATTCTAATGATATTCATGTACCAAAACTTCCTCCGGTACCATCAGCGAATACTGTTGAAACGGGCGTTCCGTATAATAATAATAATAATAATAATAATTTATTTAATACTTCACCAACCAGTGCCTTGCAACCAAACATTAATGGTGATCAATTATTTAACACTAATCCGAACCAATTATTAAGTTCGTTATATTTTAATGGTAATCAAAATCTGATGTTTAACAAGAAAATACTGACAGGTACGACAAACGGTTTTAATAATAACCAATTTAATACAAATGTATATCAAAACCCATTGACACCAACAATTAATAATGATGTACAAAGTTCTTCAGCTGCAGAAAATAATGGCCAAATTTACAAGAAAATCAATTTAAAAGTGCCTCCGGAATCTATAAGCTCGTATTCGTTATTGCCCGATAATTTTCAAAAAAAAAAACGGACAAGACAAAATATTGATAATTTGATTGATAACTCACAAACTATAAATGCTGCTTCGGGAACACCATCGCAATATAACCAATACATAAACCAGGGAACTCCATTTATTCCTTCTTTAGACAATAATATACCATCCATGATGTTTGCTATTTCAAACGCAGTTCAGTTGCCGTTGGGTGGATGTAAGGCAATATTCGACGTGACCCAAGCGAATTTTCCGAGAATTCCATTAATTCAACAAATACAATTAACACATACCATCGCACAATCCATCGTTGTTGGTCTTAATAAAATGCACAAAATAGTCATAAACAACTCATTTGTAAGTCACTCGCAGAATGTCATGCATTGATACCTCATTTTTATTTATTTATTTATTTTTTTTGATTAAAATGTTTTTAGGGTGAGCGAATGAAGCGAGATTCCATCCCTTTCCTTCCGAGCGTGAAGCCTAAACTTGTCGTTGAAACCGTACCTAAATTTCCAGTATCTGGTACATTGGTAAATAAAAACTACTGGCAATCAAACACAGTTCAGAAGTCGAATTTGGGTTGTTATCAACAGTCATCAGCAGGTATTTATTTACAAATTAATCTGTACAACTCATCAGTATATTTTAAAAAGTGAAGTAAAGCCAAGATAAGTGAGGTATAGACGAAAAAGCCGGACATACTTATCTTATATCTATATGTATCAAAGATACATTAATGCTTTTATACTTTCAGTTGAATTTTATTAACTTTTAAACGTAAAAGGTCTAAGGTATACAATAGACAATACACTAACACACTATGCTGTTCAATGTCCATACTCTATAGCAACGTTTCCCAAACTTTTTTCTCTGCAGGACCTCTTCGACATAACAAAAATGATCGAGGACCCCTTAATAAAAATAACTTTATTTATACTTTTTATACTATATTTTAATTTACTTTTAGATTCTGAACGTTAGTGAAGAAGCTTATGTTTTTACAATGATGTTTATTCTTTTTTTTTTTTTCTTCCTCTGTGAACACTTTTTCGTATAGAACCATTGGTCCAAAAGTTTCGATCAGTAACTTTATAGATCCAAAATCGACTTTTTGGCATAACTTCTAAAATAATGCAGCAAAAGACTTGAAATTTTCACCAACCACTAAAAATAGTCACGAAAAAATGCCATAAAAATTTCAAAAAGATTTGATCAATTTTGAGTTAAGTGCAGCATGTTGAAAATTTCGGAAATATCTTGTTTTTTGTTAGTTTTTATGCAATAAAATTTTTGATTTTCGATATTAAGACTTGAAAATTTAATATTATCTCACTGACATATATGTCTACTTGACCTGAAAAAATCTCAAAAATCGTTAGTCAATTTTTTTTTTTATAACCGTTTGAATTTAGAATTTCGCCTGAATTCGTTAGTTATAACTAAAATCACGCACTTTAACGTACATGTAAGAAAATTGGCTGAACCGATTGTTTTGAAATTTGGTGTCTTAATAGAGAATTTCATTGCGAATATTTAGGTACAATAAAATTTCTTACGGATGAATAATTAAACATTTTATAAGGGTTTGATTGCAAAAAAATCTGAGAAAGTAGGGACAATTTTTTATAATATTTCTAATTAACACTCAAATGGTTGGTAGGTAATGTTTTTTCGCAATTTCATATATTTTTCAACGTTGAATACGATGATGTGAAATAAAATCTACGTTCATCAATAGTTTTCTAATTATTTTGTTCTATTTTAAAAATTCAATATTTTCGGTTATTATACTAAATACCTACTATTTCAATACAACATTCAACGATGTTAAAGTGGCGCAATGGGACGATTAACCCTTTCACGCGTCGGTGCCGCGTTCGAGTTAAACCTGGTAAACCGAATATTTTGCACTTCTTTTACCGTGACTGCAGACAACATGTTTCACTATAAACTTTAATAAAAATATGTTACTGTGCATAAATGTTGATTTACGATAATTAGAGCCGTTTAATTTAATTTTTATTTTATTATGATGCTTATATTTTATTGTAAATTGAAATTATTTATAGAGTATTCATTTGGTATGTGAAATGAAAATCAATTTTCGTTTTTCGTAAATATTGTATGTAACAAAATAATTTATAGATCAATATTAAGTTTAATACTTCAATACTGATAATTATTATTGTGTATTAGTTGAAGCTTCGTTTAGAATCGTTTTATTGAAGAAATGATTTAACGTTTCTTTAAAATTCAATACACCCATTAAGTATCCCACCCGACGTGCGAAAAACACCCCGACGAGCGAAGTAAACACTTTTTTTATTTTTTCTTCTTTTGTGAACACTTTTTTGTATAGAAATGCTTGTCTAAAAGTTTCTATCAGTAACTTTATAGATTTAAAATCACACCCAGATGGTACTTTTAAGAGGTCATATTTCAAATTTCTCAATACTTTTTTCAAAAACACAGAAAATTTGACAAAAAACAGACAAAAAAACGGCAAAATATGCAAATACCGGAATTTCTGTAAAATTGAAAATTACTTTTTGACATAACTTCTAAAATAATGCAGCTAAAGACTTGAAACTTTCACCAACTACTAAAAATAGTCACGAGAACATTTCATAAAAATTTCAAAAAGATTTGATCAATTTTGAGTTAATTACATCATTTTGACAATTTCGGAAATTTCTCATTTTTTGTTAGTTTTTATGAAATAAAATTTTTGATTTTTGATATTAAGGCTTGAAAATTTAAACTTATATATATCTAATTGTAGATTCGAATCAACAGCAGATGTACAATAGTGGAAACAACTTGAATACAAAATTGCAAGATGACATGGGATTCGCGCAGCAATCTACAAACACGGAACCATACATCACGGATATATTGGCTAATGAAATAAAAATAGCAATTTATTCTAATTTACCTGTTCCGTACACAAGGGATAGTCCGGAAGTTAAGGAATACATCCGGCAAGTGATTTTAACAGTTGGAGTATTTTACCATGATCAGGTAAGAAAAAATATTGCTCTATTGAAGGGGATAACTATAGCTATTTTGTTCTAGCACAGTGATTTTAAACCTTGGGGGAATGAAAGTTAGGGCCGGCCTACTGCTATAGGGCCTATGCCCTATAGCAAAGTAGGCAGCCACCTAGGACGGTACCTACCAGTTAAGGAGTGGCAAATTTTAAATGAACTAAATTAATTATTATAATATTTTTACACCCTACCCCCCAAAAAATACCTATTGAATAGGGTTGATGTAAATTAAATTTGCCTAGGGTAGCAACACACCCTGATGATAGTTTGGAGGTGGCCAAAAATAATGAACAAAATGGTTTTTCTTATAAAATTATACTATTTAAAAATTAATTTAGATAACTTAATTATTTGTTCGGTATGATTACCCGCCAAAAGCATATTATAACGTAATCTTATCTGATATTGGATTGTTAATTTTGGTCAGTTTTCCCACAAATAGGGGAATTATTTTACATTTTAGAATTTTAGATTATCAGAAATTCGACGATAATAGTGGTTTTACAATGATGTTTATTATTATTTTCTTTTTATTGGAAACACTTTTTCATGTAGAAAACCTTACATCTATTATAGCAATATTTTTAATCAGAAATCACACCCAGATGGTAATATAGAGAGGCTATTTTTTATAACTCTAAATAATTTTTCCAAAAACGAGGAAAACTTAAGTAAAAATGGCCAAGATTTTTTTCTTATGTTAATTCATAATATTTTAAGTGTTTTCGTTTTTGTGTTTCAAAATTTTTGCCCAAAATTATGATTTTTTTTTTTTTATTTAAAACGTTTAAAAATGTATTTAAATTACACTTCATATTATATTTTACAAAAAAATTCCTTATGTGTTTTTCTACACGTGAAAAAGTTTTCATGGAAGTTGGCCTTCTAATGATAATAATTTATTAAATGATCATTTTAAAAAAATTATATAAAATACACTACTCACCCAACACTATTAAATAACAGTAGTTATTTGTTAAACATATCTAACCTACTATTTTTTATTTACATTATTAAATTCCTTCGTATTCCTTCATAAATTCCATTATTAAACCCCGACGAGCGAAGTACACACTTTTAAATTCTGAACAAAGTGAGGAATCTTATGATTTTACAATGATGTTTATTTTTTTTCTCTCTTTCTGTGAACACTTTTTTGTATAGAAATACTTGTCCAAAAGTTTCTATCAGTATCTCTATAGAACCGGAATCGTACCTAGATGGTACATTAAAGAGGTCATTTTTCCAATATCTCAATACTTTTATTAAAAACACGAAAAAAACTGAAAAAAAAATTGACAAAAAAAGGGCAAAATATGCAATTACCGAAATTTCTGTAAAATTGAAAATTACTTTTTGACATAACTTCTAAAATAATGCAGCTAGGGACTTGAAATTTTCACCAACCACTAAAAATAGATACGATAACATTTCATATAAATTTCAAAAAGATTTGATCAATTTTGAGTTAAGTACGGCATTTTGAAAATTTCGGAAATATCTCATTTTTGTTAGTTATTATGCAATAAAATTTTTGATTTTAGATTCTGAATGAAGTGAAGAAGCTAGTGTTTTTACAATGATGTTTATTTTTTTTTTCTGTGTACAACTTTTTGTATAGAAATACTTGTCCGAAAGTTTCGATCAATAACTTTTTGAAACCGGATTTGCCTCTAGATTGTACTTTAAAGAGGTCATTTTTTGAATTTCTCAATT
>JAIPRM010015594.1:0-10057 GCA_025469315.1 Stegophylla sp. TES_Ste_2020 | reverse complement strand
TACTTTTAAATACACATTTACAATAAAAATAGTTGCATATTATACTGCATATTTGAGTTTTTTTTAGTGCATACGTATGCACATATTTCTTTGATTTTTAGTGCATAAAGTTCCGAGCCCTGATAATGACTAAATAATACATAAATATCCGCATATTGGTTAGCCTACATAGTACCTACTCAATTTATACTTAATTGGAACAAATTTAATATAGAATATTCAGGTCTATAATGCTTTTCTATCAATTTGAATAAAAAAAACACACAAAATGCTTAATTCATTTCATTTTCAAATTCATAAGTAACGTATTTTTTTTCAACTGAATCTTATTTACACGTCATGTTCCTTGACACAATTTAATTTCATTATTTTAAATAAGTTTTTTGATTCTGAGTAGAGTAATCAGCAAAGAGGCTAGTAATTTATGAAGTAGATGTATTTATTATAAAGTAAAATTCAAAGTCAACATCCAAATTTTGTTCAGAAATTATACAAAAAATAATCATGGTTCTAAAATGGTCTTTAAAAGAGATCCTTTTTCAAAACACTCAAAAGTTTTTCTAAAAGCAAGAAAAATATGTAAGCTTACATCAAATTTGAGTCAAAATGATAAAATATGTCGTATACTGGGTTATACCTAAGAATATTGATTAATACTATTCAGTTGCAACTCCAAAACTTATAGTACTAGAAACTTGATATTTTCACCCATTATCAACAATAGTGTAATAAATTTAAAAAATATTTTATCACTTTTAGGATCAATATAAAATTTTGGAAATAACTCATTGTTGGAAGTTTTTTTTTTAATTAAGTTTTTAATTCTCAGCCATTAAATTTTTTTATTTTAAAAAAAAGAATTCTTACATGTTTTCTCCTGTGATCAATTTGTCTTAGTAGTTACTTGACTGAAAAATTTTTTATAAGCATTTTAATTAGAATTGTGGCTTAAATGACTGTTAATCCGAAAAAAAAAATGGCGAATTTATTTCCGTTATTATTTTGTAATATATTAAATACATTGTTTTTAAAGTGGACAATTGTATAAAAGCTTCAATATATATCAAAGTTAGTAGTTACCTTATACCTACATTTTTATTAAAATTAGTTGAGTACATTTTTAATAATTAAAACTTTAAATTTCAAAACATAGCAAAATTGAAAATTTTTACGAATAATTAAATGGATATGGATAATTTTGGTAACAATAATTATTCTATACAACTAATTGAATGTCTGGTTAGGTTTTTTTTTATTAAAGAAATAATTTATTGCTTGAACACACCCATCAAGAGTATCCTATTCAAGAAGCAAAGAATATCATGACACAATAAATTTCTGCCTTTTTTAAAATTAATTACATACTAAAAATCACCTTTTCTTAACTAATGATAAATTAATGATTAGAGTATTATTAAAAATTATTCAAAAAGAAAAATACACATATAATTAATAGTGAAAAATGTATTAATGAAAATGAATTCAAATGAATTTTCAAATTTTCAAATGAAAATGAATTTATTAATGACAATGAATTCATTATTATTAATGAAAAACCATTTAGAGGTCTATGAATCATAACTTTTTTAATGCTCGCCAAAGTGAAAATATGGATTGGTACAATATAATAGGAAAATAATTCAATTTTAAAAAGTCAATATAATAAAAAAATGTACCTGTTCAAATTTTTTATCTTCTAAATGCATACGTATTTCAATTGATGCCAAATGTATTAACAGCAAGAAAAATGCTTTTGGTTTTGCTTCATCTTGTAAAGACCATTCTGCACCAAAAGTAGTAAGCATCTGTGCAGATAATTTAATTGCTGGATCTCGTTGAGCTTTAACAAGCTTACTTGTCAATATATCACGCAATCCTAAGAATAACTTGTTTGGCCATATTTCATTATCACAACTATTTTGTACAATTTCAACAGGACAATTTCCTAATAATGGTGAAAGTATTGAACATAATTTGAATTTCCGATCACTATGGTCAGTTTCAAAATCTACAGCTAATATGTTCATGAGTGTGTTAAAGTTTTGAACATTATTTTCCCATGAAGAAGGGCCAAACTTCTCAACAACAGTGACAAGTAATGATAGAGCTTCGTCGGTCTGAAAACTTTTTTGTGAATAGACCTTGCACATTTTTCCTACAGTGTCAGCATCAAATAATGCTTTTAAACCCTGTTCAAACAATGCAATATAATTTAAACATTTATAAGACTCATTAACAAGCATAAGACTGTCTTCATCTGCCTCGTCTTCATCTTCGTCTCCTTCGTTGAGTACAATGTCTAGGAAAACATCAACATTGTGTAATATTTCTGGATGAGTAGCTACCTCTTCAACACTACACAACGCTGTCAGAATACTCATTGCCACTGATTTGTATACGAACGGAGGACAGCCAGCTGGAACATCATCACTCAGCAACAAGCGTTTGATGAACTTGAATTCAATGGCTTCAAAAAGAGCAAGTTTGGAACGAGCGTTACATTTTTCGGCCTTGATAGTCTTGGTCACCATGAACAAAGCTGCAAATTTCTCTGTATCTGTTTTCGCACCCTTTATGATACCTACGCATTTCTTAACCGAATCCAAAACCTCGTCAGCCATTTTCGATCACTGTAACAATAGTAATATTGAAAACAATGCTGGATTAAGAAAATAAAAATAAAAGTCACGTCGAGAAGAAAAACGTTATTTTGTACGTACGGTCGGTGGCGGCGGTCTCGATTGACGCACGAACGCGACGGTTGTATTGAATTTCGATGAGATTGTCGTCGTCGTCGTCAGTGCAGTGCATTCTCCTTAGCGACTGGGGAACATTCTATATTTAGTGTTTCGTGAATTCGAGCACTCTATGCGACGGGCCCACTGCCAGATTTCGGACAATATTACATAAGAACTAATAATAATACCATTACTACGCGGCGATGCCGTTTTTCTATCGTTCGGCGGACCATCCGTCTACCAACAGATTCTCGTGTTCGGCGGCGGAGGGCGGTCTACAACAAACGCAGACAGTGATCTTAAGCCGGCTATGGCAGTGGTCGGTTGGTCGGCCGGTGATAATGAAGAGCGAAATAAAAAACACATGGCATGCTGGACTGCCTCTGAGCAGTTGGCTGACGGCCAGAAAGCGCGCGGGCGTTGTGTGCTTATGAATCCCGAGGCGTGCGCACTTATATTATTATTGTTATTATTATCGCCGCAGTGTGCGTCGAACTTGTTCGTTAGCCAAAACACAAGCGAATCCTCACGAACACCACATAAGAGCCGTCAGCAATAGGTATTCACTTTTTATGAGTGTTTTTGAACATTGAATGATATAAAATTATTACGATGATGAATAAACACCGAAATATCAAAATACGCGAGGCCGTTGGTTAGTAGAACAAAAAAAACAACGCACATGCGTTGTTGATAATTTCTACTGATAACACTGAAACAGAGATTATCAGCTATATTGTTTATTATCTTACATAAAATGCAACGTTATCACTCGACTGTCCACGGACCCGGTAAAGTTTGAATTCGATACAAGCGCAAGCCACAAGAGTCTTTTTCACAAGGGTAGTCCAGTTTTGTGATAGTATTGTCCGTGACCGGTTCAAATACAGAAAATGTCCAGTTTTTAAATATCTCATTAAAAATATTATTTTCATTAAATTGAGACACTCAAAAGAACAAAGGACCTATTTAAAATAATTTTTTTTTTTTAATTTAGAACTATTTACATTCATTTTACAGTTATGCGTAGGACACATATACAAGCACGTATTACGTAATATCATTTTATTTCCATCGACTAAATGCATCAGTTCTACGAATTACGATACGTGTGGAGATGCCATATACCGTAAGCTAAATATCGATATATATCTGTGACGTTAAATTAATTGAATAACGTTTATATAGGCATACTAACAATATTTTCATACCAACCCTAATTAAATTTTGTAATTTCATTTATTGGCTTTATTTCACTACTTTTATTATTATTTTTTAAATAACTAATTTGAAAATTTAAACATAGATAGAAAATCATATAAAAAAGATTTTGGCGCAAGAAAATTTTGAAAATGTGAAAAAAAAATTTTGGAAATTTTTCCAACATTTTTTTTTCTTATTTATTTTTTATATTATTAACTTCCCTTGTTTAGAATCGTTTTATTGAAGAAATGATTTATCGTTTCTTTAAAATTCAATACACCCGTCAAGAGAATCCCACCCGTCGTGCGAAGAACAACCATCGTGCGAAGTATGTCCGGATTTTTTTTTAAGAATTGAACCTATATGGTGAACTATATATTATTTTGTTGCATACGACATTTACGAAAAACTAAAATTGGTTTTCATTTATTTATGTACGCCTAATGAATACTCTATAAATAATTTCAAATTTCGGTAAAATATAAGCATCATAACAAAATAAAATAAAATAAAGTGGCTATAATTATCGTAAATCAACATTTATGCATTGTTACATACATAATTTTTACTAATGTTTATCATAGCACTGGAACATCTAGTCAGTCACAGTTAAAAAAAGTGATAAAAATTCGAATTACCGAGGATTGATTCGAACCCGGAACCTTCATATAAAAGGCTGATCGGTTTCCCATTGTGCCATACTAACGTCACTGGACCTTGTAGTGAAATAGTAGGTATTTAGTATAATAACCAAAAATATTGAATTTTCAAAATAAAAAAAAATAATTAAAAAACTATTGTCACATGTAGATTTTAGTTCATAACATCATATTCAGCGTCAAAAAATACATAAGATGCATTAAAACATTCAACAAACAAACAAGTGGCTATAATTATCGTAAATCAACATTTATGCATTGTTACATACATAATTTTTACTAATGTTTATCATAGCACTGGAACATCTAGTCAGTCACAGTTAAAAAAAGTGATAAAAATTCGAATTACCGAGGATTGATTCGAACCCGGAACCTTCATATAAAAGGCTGATCGGTTTCCCATTGTGCCATACTAACGTCACTGGACCTTGTAGTGAAATAGTAGGTATTTAGTATAATAACCAAAAATATTGAATTTTCAAAATAAAAAAAAATAATTAAAAAACTATTGTCACATGTAGATTTTAGTTCATAACATCATATTCAGCGTCAAAAAATACATAAGATGCATTAAAACATTATCAACCTTCAGCAACCAAGTATTTATAATCTATAGATATATCTTAATATCTGTATTTTCTCCCATTTTTTTTTCATTAAACCCCTTGTAAAATGATTAATTCTTTGTTCACTCGAAATTTTATTACACCAAAATATTCACAATAAAATTTTCTATCTAGGAACTGAGTTACAAAATTATCGGAGGGCCAATTTTCTTTTATGTACGTTAGGAAAAACTAACGAATTTCGTTGAAATTCTAATTTCAAACGGTTATAGAGAAAAAACTTGACTCAAGATTTTCGAGATTTTTTCAGGTCATTACACATATATGTCAGTGAAATTATATTAAATTTTCAAGTCTTAATATCAAAAATAAAAAACTCTATTACATAAAAGCTAACAAAAAAAGAGAAATTTTCAAAATGCTGTATTTAACTAAAAATTGATCAAATCTTTTTGAAATTTGAATGAAATATTTTTGTGACTCTTTTAAGTAGTTGGTGAAAGTTTCAAGTCCCTAGCTGCATTATTTTAGAAGTTATGATAAAAATTAATTTTCAATTTTACGGAAATTCCGGTGATTGAACATTTTTCCGTTTTTTATCAATTTTTTGACACATTTTCTCCGTTTTTGGAAAAAGTATTGAGAAATTGGAAAAATTACCTTCTTTTATAAGAAAAAGTGTTCATATGAAAAAAAAAAAAATATATAATAAACATTATTGTAAAATCATAAGCGTATTTACTCCGTTCAGAATCTAAAACTACTAGGAAATAAGAACGGTGGCTGCAGTAGATAGTTATTAAAACAACTTAGGTTGTATTTTTAGATTCATTAATAATTTTATTAAATGAACCGCGTCCTATTTTCGTAGATTTCCACAATGTTATAATATCCTCTTTTTGTGTTGTTACGGTTAGGTTTTTTTGTAATCCACCATGACAAGCGCGCTCGTGCACACACAAACGCAGACGTACACCCACGCGCCTCAATTAGAGATGAAAGGGAATGCGCATCTAAGAAATGACTAGTTGTGCAATAGAGTAATAAAGATAGAGAAGTATAACATTTAACAAACCTGTTATGATCCAAATATTATCAAAAAATTGAGTATCGATAAAAAGTTATGACACATATAGGTACATTGATTATACCTAAATTACATTTGGTAGTTACCTGAAATATCAGATATTAATATAAATTATTAATTTAAATTTTAAAATTTATTAATTATAAAACATAATATGTTAGAAATATCTAACATATTTATGTAACCATAGAGAATAAACCAACTATAACTACGAAAAAGTGTTCACAGAAAAAAAAGAAAAAAGAAATAAAATAAACATCATTTTAAAAACACTAGCTTCTTCACTTCGTTCAGAATCTAAAATTAACCCTAATCTAAATTTTACTAAACATGTTTTAGAAAATAATCAAAATATTAATTTTGATATAAATAGAGATTTAGAGATATTCAATACTCAAAACAATATCTACAGTCTATATATATTTTGTATTAGAACTTAAAATAATTGCATATACACAATGAAATAAAGATAAATAATTTTTATAATAAATTTAATATTCAAACTGATTTTTAAAATAATATCACACCTATACATATAAATATACTTGCTGAATTACCCAGCGTTGCTCGGTCTAACTTGGATCTATTTTAAATATTATGTTTTCCTATTATATATTATATAAAAATTTCGGCTTCACCGTGCTTCACACTTTTTGCTTTTTCTAAATGAAATTCTTAAATCAACACACATTGTTGTGTTAAAAAAAAAAAAAAAAAATTATTTCTCAATAATATGATTGGAACTCTCACCTCCAGTGATATTTTATGAGGAGACAAACCAGATGGTCTTTGTGAATTTAAGAACTATATAGGAAAATGTATGTGTGCAATGACGAATAAAATTAAATTGTGAATAATAGATCACTCATAAGAGTATTTGGAACAACCTTGTGAAAAAAAAATGGAAAAATGTTAAATAGTGTCGTCATAATATAATGGATACATAAACAAGGACTGTTCTATATTTATATTATTTTTAATAATAATAGCAAATAACACGGCCATGTATTCGTCTCCTCCACAACAGTTAACGTTTTATTCTGCATTTCGCATTTCACATTTCGTTTTAGAAACGTATTGTTTAAGTTTTGCGATTTGCCACTTCGGAAAATCATTACCTATATAAGTTTAATAAAAAAATCGAATCTTTAGATGCAACTAATAAATGCTAAGTCAATTGAATTAAAGCGCACTTATTTTGTTTCAATAATTAATTTATTTGGCGAGGAATTGTTTTGACCGTTCTAATATTTTTAATTTATAATGAAGTCCTGACATTTTTTGATTATTTTGTTCATCTTGTTTCGTGTCATATAAAGTAAATAAATATGAGTACATTATTTAATCTAACCTTAGATTATTTTTAAAATAGATCACATATATATATATATATATCTCACATGTAATATATATATATATATATATATCAGGGCTCCCAACGTTTTTATCATTGAGTACCACTAGACATTTTTATGATAAATATGCGTACCACCTTAATTCTAAAACTGATAGAATCAAATTTTTCGAAGAAAAAGTGTTTTATAATCATGTTAATTTTTATTTATTTATAATCACTTATTTCTAAAGAAATACTTGTCCAAAAGTTTCGACCAGAATTTGAATTATAATTAATTCTGTTCTAGATGGTATTTTAGAGCGGTTATTTTTCAATAGTTTTTCTAAAATTGTGTAATAAACTAGCCAAAATTTGACAAAACATGTTTAAAACTTTTTTTTATCTAAACTTTATGAAAATTTAAATATAGATTGACAATATTATGAAAAATATTTTGGTGAAAGGAAATGTTTAGTATATAATAAAAATGTTTGTAATTTTTTTCTTAGAATTTTTTCCTCTTACATTTTTTTTTCTAATTTTCAGTTAGGTATTAGTGGGATATATTACTGACTGAGCACTGAGCTAAAAATAAATATTTTTTGTCATGATAGTAAACATTTTAATTTTCAAGTAAAATTGTCTTGTACAAAGTGAAGCTCAATTCAGTCATATCAATTCTCAATTTTATGGAATACTCAAAATAGTTTAAACGCAGAATTTCTATGTCAAATGGGCATTACGAAAAATTAACAACAAAAATATTAAAGAAAGTAAAATAATGATAATGAATGGTGCCGGTAAATTGCGTCCCCCAAAAAAGGTACGATAAAAGCTATAATGTTAGTTGCGGTCCGTGTTTCGCAGGTACATACGTAAGCTCTGGTCCGTGTGTTATTACCAGGGCTCGGGACTTAATGCACTAAAAAACCTCAAAATATGTCTTTAAATATGTTCTTAAAAAAGTTTAAATATTCAATTAAATATGTACTATCGATAATATATGCGGTTAAATATGTAGCAAAATGTATATATATATTTTTTTAGTTATATATTTGAGTAATAGTGGGTAGGTAATAGTAAAAAAATAATATTACATTTTTTATTAAAATTAAAAGAAATTATTATTTTATATTAGTATGAATATAGATAAAACACATATTTTTATTAAGATAAATTTATAATCATATAGAACAAAATAATAATAATATGAAGAATGATTTGAATCTTTTTTTTAATATTCATCATCTTCTTCTATACCTAACAATTAAATTAATCACGAATCCGAGCATAAAACGAACACGATTCACGAATACAAAAAACGAAACAACGAATGGTTATATTAGATTAGTGAATAAATAAAAAAATTATGGGGAGGGGTCAAACCCTCACATCCACCAGCCGTGTATACTGCTTGGATTCGTTTTACGAAGAAATAATTTACTGTTTATATAAAATTCAACTCATCCGTCATGAGTATCCTACTCAAGGAGTGAAGAATACACATTAGGTGCAAAGTATGACGATTGACGGCTATTTTTTACTATATTTTGTTTATTATGATGCAATTATACATAAGAAGAAAAGTTCATTTTATGTGTAGGTAAATATTAAGTATTTTACATTAATATAAAAAAAAAAATCTAACAAACTATTTGAAATACGCATTAAAACTTAGTAAATAATTATATTTTATGATGTTTTCTCTATTTTATTAATAGAATTATATTAAGACTTTTAAATTTAAACACAAGGTTACCTATATACCCACTTATCATGAGAATTACATTCATAATATAATATATTTTTCAATCTTTACTCATACATTATTTCCACGAGTATTTAAAATGTTTAAATTGTCTTACATGCAACTTTTATAAGTCTAACAGTATTTAAAAGGTTATTATTAGTATTTATTTGTATACTAGATATCTTTCTATAATCAGAAGCGGACAGTATTTCAAATACAATTGTATCTTGTATTTAGTATTTACTGAGTGTTCTAAAGTATTTTGTATCTTATAGGTATTTAAATACCATTTTTATTTTTTATACTTGGTATTTACTATTTTAGATAACAAAATAATCTAATTGAATATTAAGTACCTTTTACACCGGTCTACTGTCAAGTTGTGATTAAATAATTATTGAATTATACATCATTATTCAAAAACTTCGTTTAACAACTTTAATAAATCAGAAATTGTTTATTTATTTAAACTCATAACAGTTTTTCCAAGAACAAGAAGAAATTATCTGAAATCTGAGTGTTAGCGTAAAATATGCCGTAAATTAGATTATTTTGAAATTGTTTTAGATTCTGAACGAAGTGAAGAAGCTTATGATTTTACAATGATGTTTATTTTTTTTTTTTCTCTTTCTGGAAACACTTTTTCGTATAGAAATACTGGACCAAAAGTTTCGATCAATATCTTTAAAGAACCGGAATCATACCCAGATGGTACTTT
>JAIPRM010015593.1:0-10059 GCA_025469315.1 Stegophylla sp. TES_Ste_2020 | reverse complement strand
TCATTTATTTTTTATATTATTAACTTCCCTCGTTCAGAATCGTTTTATTGAAGAAATGATTTATCGTTTCTTTAAAATTCAGTACACCCGTCAAGAGAATCCCACCCGTCGTGCGAAGAACACCCATCGTGCGAAGTATGTCCGGATTTTTTTTTTTATATATTATTTCTATTTCAAACCCTTATTTTGCTCTATTAACATGGTTCCGTGTATTTATACACTTCACACGTAGATGGTACTTACACAACACAAAAATGTTTATTGATAATCGCTTTTGTTCGCAATACGCGCGCGCTTTCCCGAACACTTTTACTAAATCGCCATACATTTCAATTGCACAGTTCTAATAATTGTTAGTAATATAATATTATTGTGCTGCGCAACGCGTAGTTGATGATGCATTTCATTCGTATTAGTAGTGTATATAAATGAGCGGCGAACACGGAAAACGCAACGGTGATTTAGGACGTCTGCCTATATGGTTTTAAATAAATTCATTAAGTGTTTTGTTTAATATTATCCGCGCGCACACCGGCAACTATACAATATAATAATAATAATAATAATAATAATAATAATTATATGCGTTGTCTCTATTCAACTCGATTTCAAGTATAATTAAAATATTAATTTCATTTGATATCGCATAAAACTGTGTTCGGATGTTCGGAATTGAAACAGTAAATGTATCTCTAATACGTACGTACACTTGTGTCAAACGAAGCGTAGTGAAATATAGTGTAAATACAATATTATTAATTATTATTATTAAGCGTGTACAGTGTCGTAATTAGACTTGATTGGGCCATTGTGTGAAAACTCTGTTGGGTTTTTTTTTTTTTTTATAAGCAAAAGTTATCTATTACTACCAGCCATCGTAGCAGCTCCGTCGAAACATCACCTCATTTTCCAATCCACCTTGATTTCATTAATTGCTTCAGTCAGTGAATCATATGCTCATGGGTACCCTCAAGAATGGGTCAAATGGCCCATTGTTCCTTCTGAAAATTTTTTAAAACTATTTTGTAATTTAATATCATGCACATTAATTAATTATAACATAATTTGATTGAAATCCAGTTATGCAATTTTGAAATAATTATTAAATTTTCTATTTTTATTCACCACTATTTTAGATAACCTAGATGTATTATCTATTAATTTACTATGTTTATTTAACCATAATATGTCGTATGTCCCACATAACTATAAAATCTCCTGAGTTCTAATTTCAACGGTATTTGATTTTGTTCTGTCTGATTTATTCCAATAACTAAGTTAATTGTGTTATAGTTATGAGTAGTATATTAATTTTAATGCTCAAAATTTTAGAGCATTAAAATCCACGTTTAGTAAAAAATATCCATGGTGCGAAGTATATCTGGCTTTTTAAAATTTTTTGATTTTCATCGTGCAACGTATAAAAGAGAAAAAAAATTATTATTGCTGTGGGTAGTCAAAATTAAAAATAGGTCATACCGTAAGAATATTTTGGGAAACGTCTGCTCTAAGAATACAAAAATTCCTGTAAAAAACTTTGTATTTAATGTATTAAAAAATTACTTAATAAAATAAAATAATTTTTAAGGAATTTAAAAACAAAGTTTATTCGTAAATCGATAATAAGTCACCTCTGTAATTGAATATAAAGTTTACATAATATAAACAATTCGAAACAATAATTGTTATTTTTTAAAGTTTTTCATTTTAAGGGGATAATTTTGATCGAAATTTTATTGGTATTAACTCTTTTTTATAAAATATACGAAAAAATTATCATAAAATATAGAAATTATATCCTCAAAATTTGAAAAAAATCGTCTAAAACCAAAGAAGTTAAAAAAATCTGAAAGAAGTTATTTTTTTCGATTTCATCATAGATACAATGAAATCTGAGCTTCAGTATTTCTGAGCTTCTAAAAAAAAAAAAAAACGAATCAGCGTTTGATTATATCATCCCCAGGCTAATGGACTTATATGAATAATGGCCCTTCCCAAAATAAAACCCTAGAGCCACCACTGTGTGTTGACATGCGGTAGAAACAATTTTTTTCATTTAAAAGTATGCTTGGTATTTTCTGTTGCTACTACGAGAAACAATTTTATCGTTAGAGGAGCTACGGAGAGCGAAATAGGAGGAATGTTTTATTTTTCACTGGTCAACACCAATGGGTAAGTATTTGTGTGAACGTATTTTGTATATACTTTATAAATTTTAAATCGGATGGTCTGATCGGTTTATAGCTGCAGGCGTTTGCATGCGTAACATCGTGAGTTCCACGTCGAAAATAATCTGTCAACTATCATAAACGGCTGAAGTTTTGTTTACGAGAGATAGCTAGGTATCAAATTGTTTGTCTCCTCGAGTTTTTATTTTTTAACGTTCATAAATTACGCGGGGAAATAATTAAACGAGATAGGAAGTTGTCGATGTGAACTGAAAATGCAATAAATTAAAATAATATTAACATTTTAAAATGTGTTTACGATAAACTTAATGAGTGGAAAAAATATATATACATACTAGCCCATAGAAGTCGTCCAATATTATGTATACCTTATGGTTTTCCATTCTCATCCAGTTCGATTTTCAAAAATTTTCATATGTAAATATTTAGTTAATTTCCAAAAGATAAAATGGGTGGGGTTGATGTACGTCAATATTGTGATTTTTTTTATTTTTTTATTGTTACAGTATAAAATTAATTTTAATGCACTTAAACGTTTTGGTAGTCTTATCTATTGCATTTAAAATCGATTAACAACGGTTATCCTATTAGGCTATTAAGATCCTTAATTTAATTTATTTTAATTTTAAATTTAAAATTATTTATTTATTTTCTTTAATTCAAAGCCCTATTAGATTATTTTAAGGATTTTCCAAATATTATCAAAACAACATTAGCCGAATGAAAAGGATGAAAGTTATGGCGACCAGTTTTGTAACGTCAATTTATTTATGTTATTATTATAAAAATTAAAATGAAGTTCCAACAATGTATCGATTAATTCATATATTATATGTTGTTGAATAATATTAAAAAGCAAATTGCTGTTTATAGAGCGTATGTAAAAAAGAAACTCAATTTTGTGTTAATGTCACTGGAGATGATTCTTTTGACAGGGATTTGTAATTTTTCATTCTTAAAATACGTCACGATTGCATTTTCAATCGGGTATTTAAATATGACACATTTTAAATACGCCAACCGGCTACTACTCGTGGAACTAAACCATTAAATTATTATTTTGCCACCCATAAAGTGAAAAATAAATAACGAATTAATTTACCGAGAATTCACTTGTCAATCCAGCGCGACAATGGGTGCAGTGTTAATATTTCGTATTTAAAAATTCGAGTTAAGGGGAATGGAATAGAAAAATTACAATAATACAATAAATACATCGGATAAACGCGCGTCATCGTTCACTCGCCGATCATATTATTGTATTGAATTTTATAATCCAATATAAACCGAACGCAACGAGTTCTCCGAAGGATGTAGCGATCGATACCTACAATGCACGTGTGCGATTGAGTGATTTGTAATTATTTACAATCGAGCATTATTCGAAACGATGGCGCGGACAATTTTTCACGCGCTATTTGATCCAAATATTTCACCAACGATGACTCGTCGGATTATAATAATAATAATAATAATAATAATAATAATAACAATATTATAAATTTTGCACAACACCCGTGTACGATATGTTTACTGTTAACTCTCAGTTCGATGAATAAATCATTAAACAAATCATCACACATATTTTGTATACTAAACTGGAATTTCGCAGTATTAAAATATGACTGTAATCGCGTGATAAAATATTTAATTTTCTCTGTTTCGACGTCGGTGATGTGACGCGCGCGTGCGTCCGTCGATAAAAATTTCCGAAAAGCATGACGTCGATCAACTCCTGAAATCGTCAACAGCGCATTCCTATCGGTTCACAGTGCTATCTTCAAACGGAATTTAAGCACCGCCAAAACTTTTAATCATAATCCTTAGTTTTTTAATATTGTACTTTTCGATTGATGTAATTATCGTTTTTAAAGTCGTTTCTTCAGCATTCTCCACTTTCTCGAGCTTTGACGTTCCTCAAAGGACTTTCACTGTCTATACTACATTCCTCAATCTATCTCTGCCCATGTAGTTCACTATACTATATTGTTACACCCTGTGAGTACTTGTTTTCATCGTCGTCGATCTTGTCTGCCCAGCGCTGTCTAGAACGACCCTTAGATCTTTTTTGTTTTTTAAAGTCACGAGTAGGGTGCGGATTTATATGCGATTGAAATCCAAAAACACATACATATATATTTATTTATTTTTACCACACTATATAAACAAATGTATAATAAAATCTAAATCTAAAACATGTACAAAAATTTACAATTTGAAATTTACAAAAACATAAAATTAAACTATTATTTTATAAGAAAAAAGGGTTAATTATTGGTTAGTTGGGTTGATTATAAAAAAAAACTAGTGGCTAACTTCGTAATTTTTTAAACTGATGAAGTGATGAACTTTTTTTTTCTTGCATACTTAGAATCCTCTTTGAAATTAAATCCTGTACACACAGCCTTGTCATTATTGTGTAATTCTTTGAAAATTGTGAAATATTATGTAATAAAAATTTATGTAACATTTTACAAAAATATGTAAAACATATGTATTGAAACTCAATAATATAATAAATATATATAATATATATGTAACATACTAACATCAACTGTAAGTTAAATCATACAGTTAGTGATGATATGTATTTCTGTAGTGGAGTTTTTTGGATTTTTTTTTATCAATGAAAAATATGTAAGTACATATAAAATAGTACATAGTAGCATAGTAATGTAGTACATAGTACCCATCTAGGCATATGGTGTGTGTTAATATTAGGTATTTTCTAAATGAGTTGCATTTCTCAGTTGGTTATACTTCAGAATATTTCATTTTCTATTATAGATCTACATATTCTTCTGTTTATTTTTCTTTTAAAATAGGCTATTTTCTTGCACCAGTGTATACGTCGCCGCCACCATTTAATGCATTCAAGCGAAAACGAAATATTCTTATTCGGTGTATATTATACTCTTATATTTATCATATCTTTATTAATAATAATAATATTGCAAATTGCAAATAATCTTGTGGTTTCATCACGAATATAACTCTGTCGCATTATTATTATTATTATGTTACCTATTGTTTCTGACATTTAATTGTTGTGATAATAATATTGCGTACGTTCACTGTGTAGTATATTATTATTATTGTTATTGTTCTGTGCACAAACGTATGCATTATGTTAAAAGATTCGAACGGAATTAATTCACGGCAGAGCGAAATAGCCGAAACACGTCAAGTCCTAACCGTCGTCGTTCTTGCGACAATCTAATCAAATAATCGTTTGTGCGCACGCTGTCGTCAAAGAAGCTGCATAAAATATAACGACGGTTATAACAATAATGGCTGATAATCAATTGTAATAATTCTTCACCGTGCTGTGTTCGCGACGACGTCGCGACGTCTCAGAGAAAACAAAGCCCGGTTTGGTGACTGTCCGTCGAGTCGTGGACTGGTGTTAATCGATCCCGAAAACCTGCGGTTACACAAACGGGCGAGACACTTTTCGACCAAAAACGTACCCTTCCCTTTTCAACCGATTCACTTTTCGACCAAATTTTGAAAAAGGTCGATTCCCTTTTCGGCCGATTCACTGTTCGACCAAAAAAATATTATTAAATAATAATTATAAGTCTTTATGTAGAAAAAATAATTTTTGTTGGTTATTATTAAATATAGTAGTAGGTTACAAATAAATAATGATAATAATTACATATAAGATTTAATGTTATACAATGTATAATATAATATAATATATTATAATATAATGTCATATCATAAAAAAATATTAAAAAATATATAAGTTGTATAAAAATGTATAGAATATATAAATGAATACCTATTTTTTCTTTTTACTCACTTTTGTTAGCACTGTTTAGGTTAGATTGCTGGTTCACTATTTTTTAAAGTAATTATTTGAAACCAACTTAACAAAATCATACCTAGAAATATTAAAGTATACAAAAGTATACATAAAAGTATCCGAAAAGTGAATCGGTCGAAAAGGGAAGGGTACGTTTTTGGTCGACACCACACAAACGGTGCAGATTTTCAGACTAGAAACACTCATTGACACACGTCAAAAGAAACATCAAATAAACGTTATTATTAAATCTGCACTACAATTTTAGATTCTCGTTTTTCTTTTTATCGTCAAACCGATAAAATGACTGCGACAATAACACGACGTGCGCACATCACTAGCCACGATCAACGCGACTCTTCTCCCCAAAATACAAATCTTTAGACCGAATATAACCGATGGATTTCAGAATCATTAGACTATAGGTATAATTACGCAAAATTTTAGGGAGTGCAAAATGCCGTCGGCAGGGCAGATACTAGAGTTTTTTTCCACATACATAAAATTACATTTTTTATATCAATTTCAAACACGTTAAAAAAGGTGTGTATAACAATTAAAATTTTGTAAATGAATACTGTTTTAAATTCTGAACGAAGCGAAGAAGCCAGTATTTTCACAGTGATATTTATTATTATTTTTTCTTTTTTTTAGTTAATACTTTTTCGTATTGGAGTTATTTGTCTAAAAGTCTCGACCAGCAGCTTTTTGAAACCAGATTTGTCTCTAGATGGTAATTTAAAGAGATAATTTTTCGAAATTCTCCATTTTTTTCTCAAAATTTGGGAAGAACTATAAAACATTTGACAAAAAAGACTCGGAAACTATCCTTTTGTAATCCAAACTTTATGAAAATTTAAACATAGATAGATAATAATATAAGAAACATTTTGTCTTGAATAAACTGATGTTCCGTTTAGAACCATCTTTTTCAAGAATTGATTTATCGTTTCTTTAAAATTCAATACAACCCCAAGAGAATTCTACTCTAAAAAAACCCCGAGGCGCGAAGTACACGCTTTTTTTCATTAACCTAACACGTATCATCTGAGATCGACCTTGTCGAAGTTAAATAGTAAGTCAATGGAAATATTCTAGTGTATAATAATACGCCAAGTGTTAATACATTAAAAATAGTTTAATTTAAATTTGATTCACTAAAAGGTCAGAGTTAAAAGAATTTGATATATAAAACAAGATTTAACAGTAGTTTTTATCGTCATCATCCGAATCTAAATTAATTCGTGAAAATTTTACAATATGTAAAAATCATACTTTACATAATATATTAAAATTAGAAGCAGAAGTGTAAAAATAAAAATAAAATATACTATTAAGGAAACTTTTCACATTTTGACTTTATAAAAATATGAAAAAAAAATTATATATACATAATCTTTTTCAATACTTAATAGAAAAAAAATTATTCAAAACTATTGATACTTAAATATTTACAAAATTAAATCAGTTATTTTTGAAGTCAAGGCCAGCCAAAGCAAGTTTATAAACCTACAGTGACTTGAATATTTTAATTATTATAATTACCTGCTAAATTTTTTAATTTTATTTATTTATTTGTTTATTTAATTGTTTTAATTCACCAAGTACTTTTACAATGTTAATTATTATACAATTTTACAGTTTACATTAAAATTTCATATATAAAATATAAGTTTATAAATAACTTTACAAATTTGGATAGTCTTCTTGTGATTCTAGGAAGATGTTTTAAGGGTTACTTTATAGTGAAGTGCTTCTTCTGTTTTGTTCAGTTTTTCGTGGAAATTTTTAAATTATTGTATTATTCACGTTGAAAGGCACAATAATCCCGTATCGTTATGTAGTTGATTATTTCAGATGAACCAAAAAGCCTTTAGTGCCATTCTTAGGAATTGATTTCGGAGCGTTCGTATTTTTTTAATTTTCGTTTGTGAGGTGGCAGCCCAATACTGGGAATGTGAAGATTAGTAGGTGTATTAAAATTATAAAAACACCGAATGAACGCATTTAGTACAGAGCAAGACGAGCGGCCAGCAGGATATTTTTATAATTTTAGATTCTGAGTGAAGCGAAGAAGCTAGTGTTTTTACTATGATGTTTATTTTTTTTTACTTTTTTTTCTATTAACACTTTTTGTATAGAAATACTTGTCCAAAAGTCACGATCAACAACTTTTTGAAATTGGATTTGTCTCTAGATGGTACTTTAAAAAGGCCATTTTTCGAAATTCATAATTATTTACTCAAAATTTACCAAAAAAAGACTCAAAAACTATTGTTCTTTAATCCAATAAATATAAAAATTTACACATAGATAGACAATAATATGATAAATATTTTGGCACAAGATACTTTTGAAAATACGAAAAAAATGTTGGAAATTTTTTACTAATAATTTTTTTCTCATCAATTTTTTTCGTTTTTTTTATTTATTGGATGAATAATAGTAGAGTAAGTTAAAGTAAAGGAAATCAAAGACAAGTAAAGTCAAGTATAAACAAGAAAGCTGGACATACTTCGCACCACGGGTATTCTTCGCTTCTCGGGTCAGATACTTTTTGTGGGTGTGTTGAAAATGATGAACACTATTGGTTTTATACATTTTTAACACTTTTCCCAGAATTTATTGTTTAATTGAAGAATTGATTTATATCATTTATTTAAAATTCAACACACCCACCAAGAATATCTGTCTCGATTTCAAGTAATTTTTAGTTTTACGGGTATTTTCGCATAAATTTAAGTCATCTCTTCAAGCAGGTTTTTAGAGTTTTTAGGTAATCGAAGTCCTTTCTTTAATAATAAATTATTTTTCTAGATAACGTTCAACAGGTAGTTCCGGATTTTGCCCTAAGGCTACTAACGATCGGTCCGTCTGTTAGCTCTAGGAGCTATTCACGGGCCGACGTAGCCCGGTGACAGATCCGCCGGGAGATCGGGTTTGGCACCCGGGAGAAAACGACCCCGGGACCACGACTCTCGCCGCGGCTCCGAAGTGTCCGTTCACCAGATGGTTTCACTCTTGTCAGCATGCGACCGTAAACCACAAAGAAGCCGAAGCTTCCAGCCCGAACGAATCCGACCTCAGATCGCCACGGATCCTGAACCCACAGAAGCGCCTTCCCGCCAGACACACCCCGAACGAACGTCGCTGTCCAGAATGGCTGACGGTCGGCTGTCATCCGGGGACAGGATCCGCCTTCGAATGGGGGCACCCGTTCTACCATTTATCAAATGGTTGGATATGTTTCGGCCGAAAGCTACCGGAATTTGCGTGGTTTTTATGGCGTTGTACGGCCCTCGCACGCAGAAACGAGATTTCCTCGCCCCGGAGACAGCAACTCGCTTCCGGCCTATTGCGGACGCCTACCCGCTCACGCGAGAGGGACGGACTACTCGTAATCCCTTCTCACCTCCACCAGACCGGCTCGGTGTTTCCGGCCTGGCGACCGGGTGACGACCGTGGACGGTCCGAGCGACACCCGGTATTTTCCGACTCGCCCTTCACCAGTCAGTTAAGCCCAGATCAGGACGGGCCCGGCTTGTGCTAGCATTCGGCGGCGGCGGTGACGCTTTTAGCCGATAATCGTAATGATTCTCGTCGCTCATCAACATCGTGAGGAGGTAAGCGACGTTGAGGGAGTCGCGGAGCCAATGATCCCGCCGCAAGACAACAGGGACTCGGGTCAGCTGAACTGGGCTCCGAAGATCCGACGTTTCAGCTTACTACTAAGGTTCCGCTTACTACCGGCACGCGGCGGAGGACAGACACTCCGCTAGCTCAAGGTTTCAGCGTACTACGAAGGTTCGCCATACTCTGCCGAATCTTCAAAAACGGATGCACCAGTCCGCGGACCCGGAGCCCCTGGTGCCCTGAGATCCAGGTTCCACTATTTCCCGCGCAACCCGTCCCCCGACGTGGTTACGCTAGATCAGTGGTCTCAAACATGCGGCCCGCGGGCCAAATGTGGCCCGCCAACCCTTTCGATGTGGCCCGCATTAAAAGTGTATTTTGTACAAAAATGTATGAAAATGTTTTAAAAATATTGCTTTCCTCTTT